>CAWUFW010032548.1:0-13746 GCA_963921515.1 Calotriton arnoldi | reverse complement strand
TATATATATATATTCACTGAAAAAACCATAGGTTTTAGGGACAGTTATAGTTAGTTGGACATTGCACTCGTACAAAACCCGTGAAATTCCCCGTTATAGTTAGTTCAGCTAACTATAACTTCCGTCCTGCAATGCACTGCTGATGACGTCACATATTACATCGCTCATGACATGGTCAGTGACATCACTGATGACATCACTGATGACATCTCAAATGACATCACTGATGACATCATCCAGTGACTGTGTGTTTCTGTAAAGTTTAAATATTTTTAATATATATAGGGAAAGGCGTATTGAAGAATGAGTGGGTGTATACGTGTCTGTATGGATGATTTAGTACGTGCGTGACTGACTCTATAAGTGAGTGATTAAACGTATCTTACTGAATGCATGGGTTAGTGACTAAACTGGGTGAATGTCTGTATCCGTCTGTCTGTTGCTGTGTAAGTGGCTGCATGGGTTTGTGAATAGCTTCATGAGTGTCTATATGAGTTATTGATTGGTTGTCTGAGTATCTGTATGGGTGCCTGAGTGTTTGTGTGGGTGGGGTGTGTGCGACTCTGTGCATAGATGTGTGAGTGGGTGATTCACTGGGTGGATGGTTTCAAGAGTGCATCTGTGATAGACTGTATGGGTGGGTAAGTGTGTGTAGAGTGTGTTAGTGAGTGAATGTATGTCCCAGTGGTACATGTGTGAGTAACTACATATGTGAAAGGCAGTATATATGTGTGTTGGAGTATATAAATAGCTATAAGCGAGTGTGTGATTGTGAGAGTGGCTGTATGGATGAGTGTGTGCTTGTATCAGTGATTGTATAAGAGCGTAAGAATGTGCTAGTATTTGTATGAGTAAGTGAGCTGGTGTGTGTATAACTGTATAGGTGAGTAAATGGCAGTGTGTTTAATTATTTGCATGACTGACTAGGTGTGTGAGTACCTCTATGGATGAGTGGCGGTGTTTGAGTGTCTATATAGGGTATGAGTGCATATGATAGTCCTGTACTGAGTGACCGTAAGTATGAGTGACTGTACGGGTGAGTGAGTGGATGTGTGTGTGAGACCTAAGAATCAGTGAGTGGGTATGTAGTTATTGGTGTTGGAGTGTCTATGGTTTTGCGAATGGCAGTCTGTAATTTAGAGTGGGTGTATCAAAGGTTATATTAGGGTGTGAGGAGGTGCATCAGATTATCACGTGGATGATGTCATCAGTGATGTCATCAGTGATGTCACTGACCATGTCATGAGTGATGTAATATGTGACGTCATCAGCAGTGCATTGCGGGGTCGCGAGTTATAGTTAGCTGAACTAACTATAACGGGGAATTTCACGGGTTTTGTGCGAGTGCAATGTCCAACTAACTATAACTGTCCCTAAAACCTATGGTTTTCAGTGAATTTGTAAGGTTTTTTAAATGCTAATTTCTAACTATAACGTGCCTGAAACCTATGGTTTTCAGTGAATTTATAAGGTTTTTTAAATGCTAATTTCTAACTATAACGTGCCTGAAACCTATGGTTTTTCAGTGAATTTCAAAGGTTTTTAAATGCTAATTCCTAACTATAACATGTCACAGAAACCTATGGTTTTTTTCAGTGAATTTCAAAGGTTTTGTAAATGACAATTTTTAAATGTATTAATTGTTATATTTATTTTTTTGATACTGATTTACTACATTTTTTAAACTATTTATTTTTAGATATTTTATTTTTAAATTACATTGTAATTACATTATACATTACATTACAAAATATACTTTCTCAGAATGAATTACTTTAGTTTAAATACTTTGCAAATAGGCAATAGACTTTTAAAGTACAGTAGTTACAGTTGTTGCAATGGGCAACACAATTTCAAACACAATGCAACATTGAGCTCAATGTGAATTTCTAGTTAAATGCAATTAGTTACTTTATGGATTACTTTTCTAACCACAGGACTGGATCCTAGATTCAGTCCTGGGACATCTCCTGTAAACAGTTGAGTAAAAGCGTTTTGGTTACAGTAGTGATTTTTAAGGAATATTATTGTATTTTAAAAGTTGACACTTAGAAACTTATTTACATAGAATCACCAATGTTATCCTATGGGAGGAAATATCACTTAGCAGGTAAGTAGTGTTATCGTTACTTTTTCTTACTCAGTGGTGGATCCTGGATCCAGCACTGGTGCATCTCCTGTAAACAGTTGAAAGAATGCGTTTAAGTCACACAGGCGATTTTTAAAGAATATTTGTAGTTTGTGAAAATCGACACTTTGAAACTTTTCTGCTGAAAACCAGACAATGGATTCCTATGGAAGAAAATTCAAGTTACTGGTAAGTACGGTTAGAATTACTTTTCAGGGTCAGTGCTGGGCTAAAAGATGCAGCTCTGGGTTCTCTCCTGATAACAGGTGAGTAAATCGGAATTAAGTAGTTCGGCTGATTTTAGAGGAATATTATAAAGTACCAAACTCCACACTTAGAAGAATTTCCAAGTGAAACCAGTCAATGTTAGCCTATGGAAGGAAATTCAAGTTACTGGTAAGTACGGTTAAATTACTTTTCAGGATCGGTACTGGGCACAAAGATGCAGCACTGAGGTCTCTCCTGATAACAGGTGAGTAAATCGAGTTACGTAGTTCGGCTGATTTTAGAGGAATATTTGCACAATGGTGAAGGAAGGGGTGGGGCCTGAGGATGACATGTCTGCAAA
This sequence comes from Calotriton arnoldi, assembly GCA_963921515.1. Classification (NCBI taxonomy): domain Eukaryota; kingdom Metazoa; phylum Chordata; class Amphibia; order Caudata; family Salamandridae; genus Calotriton; species Calotriton arnoldi. The sequence goes on along the minus strand of CAWUFW010032548.1, from coordinate 11,050 downwards.
CCACGCCCTGTGGCGCGTTTTAAGTTGGAGGAATTAATTCCTCCTCAATCCTGAGGTCCCTAGGGCCAACTAGCCCACCAGGTACCTCCAGTATGCACAACAGAGCTGCATTGCAGAGAGGTGTTCAGAGGCCACGCCCCTTTTACAACACTCTGCAACGCAGCTCCGTGGCGCTACTGGAGGTACCTGGTGGGCTAGACCAGCCCCAGACCTCAGGATTGAAGAGGATTTAATTCCCCATACTTAAAACACGCCACGGGGCATCTTGCACACATGTCACCTGAAGCCCGCCCCTCCCTTCACCACTGTGCAAACACGCCCGAATGGCGCGTTTTAAGTTGAGGATTAAGTCCCTTGAATCCTGAGGTCCTGGAGTCCAAGTAGCCACCATGTACCTCCAAAGCGCCACAGAGCTGCTTTGCAGAGAGGTGTAAAAGGCGTGGCCTCTGTACCCTCTCTGCAACGCAGCCTGGCGCATACTGGAGGTTCCTGGTGGGCTGAGTTAACCCCAGGACCCCAGTATTCAAGGAATTTGTTCTCCCATCTGCAAACGCGCCGGGGGTGCGTTCTTAAGTGGTAAAGGGAGAGGGCGGGGCCTGCGGCCTATCGTGTTTTTTCCCCGATGAAGAGAGGTTGTGGCCCCCTTCCTTTCCTATTTTGGGCCCTGGGACCCCATCCCCCAGGGCCTGTACCCTTTTTTGTTTTAATTAAGCGGGAAGGGGCGCGTGGCCCCATCCCGTGGCCGAATCCGGCCGGGGACCCCATCCCCGGGGCATGGCCACACCTTTTAAATACATTTTTATGGAGGGCTGCATGGCCCCCCTCCTCCAGGCCTCCTTTTGCCCGGGAACCCCCTCCCCGGGGCAGGCCTTCATTTAAAAAATTTAAATTATATTTGGGGAGGCCGCGTGGCTATCTGAGCCTGCACGGGACCCCATCCCCCGGGGCTGGCCCTATCCTTTGGGGTCCGTGGGAGGGACCCCAGCTCCCCCACGGACCCTGCCGGCTCCCCGCCTCGTGCGGAGCCGGCGTGCTTTCCACATGGGGAGCTGCTAACATGCAGCTCCCCATGTGAAGACGAATTAGCTCGAGATATTGGAAGCGAGGCAGGTTTCCCTGCTCTCGCTTCAATATCCAAAACAGTTTGCTATGACAGGCACGGGAGCCGAGGCTCCAAGTCTGTCATGGCTAGGCTACAGTGTCCCGAGGGTAGGCACCCGGGACACTGCAGGAGCCGACCCTGGGGTGGCGGTCCCCAGGAGCCATTACAGGCTCCAGGGGAAGGGGGCCGCGCGGTCCCCCTCCCTCCATCGACAAAGAAACCCCGGGGAGGGTTTAGGGCCGAGTGCAGTGGTGTTCGGGCAGTGTAGGGGGTCTTGCTGGGGTGGTGTTTCAGGGTTTAGGGCAGTGCAGTGGTGTTCGGGCAGTGTAGGGGGTCTTGCTGGGGGTGGTGTTTCAGGGTTTAGGGCAGTGCAGTGGTGTTCGGGCAGTGTAGGGGGTCTTGCTGGGGGTGGTGTTTCAGGGTTTAGGGCAGTGCAGTGGTGTTCGGGCAGTGTAGGGGGTCGTGCTGGGGGTGGTGTTTCAGGGTTTAGGGCAGTGCAGTGGTGTTCGGGCAGTGTAGGGGTCGTGCTGGGGCTGGTGTTTCAGGGTTTAGGGCAGTGCAGTGGTGTTCGGGCAGTGTAGGGGGTCGTGCTGGGGCTGGTGTTTCAGGGTTTAGGGCAGTGCAGTGGTGTTCGGGCAGTGTAGGGGGTCGTGCTGGGGGTGGTGTTTCAGGGTTTAGGGCAGTGCAGTGGTGTTCGGGCAGTGTAGGGGGTCTTGCTGGGGGTGGTGTTTCAGGGTTTAGGGCAGTGTGTGTTCGGGCAGTGTAGAGGGTCTTGCTGGGGGTGATGTTTCAGGGTTTAGGGCAGTGCAGTGGTGTTCGGGCAGTGTAGGGGTCTTGCTGGGGGTAGTGTTTCAGGGTTTAGGGCAGTGCAGTGGTGTTCGTGCAGTGTAGGGGGTCGTGCTGGGGGTGGTGTTTCAGGGTTTAGGGCAGTGCAGTAGTGTTCGGGCAGTGTAGGGGTCGTGCAGGGGTGGTGTTTCAGGGTTTAGGGCAGTGCAGTGGTGTTCGGGCAGTGTAGGGGTCGTGCTGGGGGTGGTGTTTCAGGGTTTAGGGCAGTGCAGTGGTGTTCGGGCAGTGTAGGGGGTCGTGCAGGGGGTGGTGTTTCAGGGTTTAGGGCAGTGCAGTGGTGTTCGGGCAGTGTAGGGGGTCGTGCTGGGGCTGGTGTTTCAGGGTTTAGGGCAGTGCAGTGGTGTTCGGGCAGTGTAGGGGGTCTTGCTGGGGCTGGTGTTTCAGGGTTTAGGGCAGTGCGTGTTTCGGGCAGTGTAGGGGTCTTGCTGGGGTGGTGTTTCAGGGTTTAGGGCAGTGCAGTGGTGTTCGGGCAGTGTAGGGGGTCTTGCTGGGGTGGTGTTTCAGGGTTTAGGGCAGTGCAGTGGTGTTCGTGCAGTGTAGGGGGTCGTGCTGGGGATGGTGTTTCAGGGTTTAGGGCAGTGCAGTAGTGTTCGGGCAGTGTAGGGGTCGTGCAGGGGGTGGTGTTTCAGGGTTTAGGGCAGTGCAGTGGTGTTCGGGCAGTGTAGGGGGTCGTGCTGGCGGTGGTGTTTCAGGGTTTAGGGCAGTGCAGTGGTGTTCGGGCAGTGTAGGGGTCGTGCTGGGAGTGGTGTTTCAGGGTTTAGGGCAGTGCAGTGGTGTTCGGGCAGTGTAGGGGGTCGTGCTGGGGCTGGTGTTTCAGGGTTTAGGGCAGTGCAGTGGTGTTCGGGCAGTGTAGGGGGTCGTGCTGGGGCTGGTGTTTCAGGGTTTAGGGCAGTGCAGTGGTGTTCGGGCAGTGTAGGGGTCGTGCTGGGGCTGGTGTTTCAGGGTTTAGGGCAGTGCAGTGGTGTTCGGGCAGTGTAGGGGGTCGTGCTGGGGCTGGTGTTTCAGGGTTTAGGGCAGTGCAGTGGTGTTCGGGCAGTGTAGGGGTCGTGCTGGGGGTGGTGTTTCAGGGTTTAGGGCAGTGCAGTGGTGTTCGGGCAGTGTAGGGGGTCGTGCTGGGGCTGGTGTTTCAGGGTTTAGGGCAGTGCAGTGGTGTTCGGGCAGTGTAGGGGTCGTGCTGGGGGTGGTGTTTCAGGGTTTAGGGCAGTGCAGTGGTGTTCGGGCAGTGTAGGGGGTCGTGCTGGGGGTGGTGTTTCAGGGTTTAGGGCAGTGCAGTGGTGTTCGGGCAGTGTAGGGGGTCTTGCTGGGGGTGGTGTTTCAGGGTTTAGGGCAGTGCAGTGGTGTTCGGGCAGTGTAGGGGGTCTTGCTGGGGGTAGTGTTTCAGGGTTTAGGGCAGTGCAGTGGTGTTCGGGCAGTGTAGGGGGTCGTGCTGGGGGTGGTGTTTCAGGGTTTAGGGCAGTGCAGTGGTGTTCGGGCAGTGTAGGGGGTCGTGAAGGGGTGGTGTTTCAGGGTTTAGGGCAGTGCAGTGGTGTTCGGGCAGTGTAGGGGGTCGTGCTAGGGGTGGTGTTTCAGGGTTTAGGGCAGTGCAGTGGTGTTCGGGCAGTGTAGGGAGTCGTGCTAGGGGCTGGTGTTTCAGGGTTTAGGGCAGTGCAGTGGTGTTTGGGCAGTGTAGGGGGGTCGTGCTGGGGGTAGTGTTTTAGGGTTTAGGGTAGTGCAGTGGTGCTTGTGTAGTGTAGGGGGTCGTGCTGGGGGTAGTGTTTTAGGGTTTAGGGTAGTGCAGTGGTGTTTGTGTAGTGTAGGGGTCATGTTTTAGGGTAGTGCAGTGGTGTTTGGGTAGTGTAGGGGTCGTGCTGGGGGTAGTGTTTTAGGGTTTAGGGTTAGTGCAGTGGTGTTTGGGTAGTGTAGGGGTCGTGCTGGGGGTAGTGTTTTAGGGTTTAGGGTAGTGCAGTGGTGTTTGTGTAGTGTGGGGGTCGTGCTGGGGGTAGTGTTTTAGGGTTTAGGAGTAGTGCAGTGGTGTTTGTGTAGTGTAGGGGGTCGTGCTGGGGGTAGTGTTTTAGGGTTTAGGGTTAGTGCAGTGGTGTTTGTGTAGTGTAGGGGTGTCTTATGTGGTTTAGGGTAGTGCAGTGGTGTTTGTGTAGTGTAGGGGGTCATGCTGGGGGTAGTGTTTTAGGGTTTAGGATAGTGCAGTGGTGCTTGTGTAGTGTAGGGGGTCGTGCTGGGGGTAGTGTTTTAGGGTTTAGGGTAGTGCAGTGGTGTTTTTGTAGTGTAGGGGGTCATGTTTTAAGATGCAACGCTCCAATACCTGACCAGTCTGCACTACATAAAACTGCAAAAAAACTAAAAATAAAAAGTGTTTTGCACACTTTTGTCATTGAGCTATATGTGGGCTACATCTGGGTAATATTTGTGCTACATTTGGGCTCTTTTTTCACTGGTGGCCATCTTGGAAGACTTCTTTGTTATGAAGTTTCCTAATTTCCTCATTACTGCAGTCTCCTCAGTAGGAAATGCTTTCAGTTTTTACTTTGATTCCATCAAGAAGGCATTCAGATGTGTCTCACATTTGCCATAAATTCAGAATGTTAGCACTCTAGTTGCTCATTAGATCACTGTAGTAAAGCTACTGCTCACCAGGGAGTTAACTGGAAGTCTGCTGCTGGTATTGAAAGTGATTGTTTCAGTCTGCATGTCAGAATTTTCTAATGAAATAGAAGAGGATTTGAGATCTCACTTAAAACATGCCCTAATTTTTCTTTCTGCAGCACTAACCATAATTTCTATTTCAAAAGAACCCCCTCATTTTGTTCCTTTTTAAATTAAATGTTTTAAGTGTTACCAGTTTATTCCAATCAAGATGGCTTCAGGTGTGCCATACTTTTGTCATAAGTAAGGCTGTTAGCGCTCTAGTTGTTCTTTAGAACACTCTGGGAAGCTGCAGTAGAACACAAAGGCATCAACTGGCAGGCTGCTCCTGTTGAAATATAACAGGAAGATATTTGAGATCACACTTGAAACATGTCCTAATTTTTCTTTCTACAGCACTAACCATAATTTCTATGACAAAATGAACCCCATCATTTTGTTCCTTTTTAAATTAAATGTTTTAAGTGTTACCAGTTTATTCCAATCAAGATGGCTTCAGGTGTGCCATACTTTTGTCATAAGTAAGGCTGTTAGCACTCTAGTTGTTCTTTAGAACACTCTGGGAAGCTGCAGTAGAACACAAAGGAATCAACTGACAGTCTCTGCCCTTGTTGGATGTACATGTTTTACTGAGAATGTCAGACTTCATTCTCACATGACTGAGAAAGATAATGTGAATTTACAGAAAATATGCTCTCATTTTAGCTTCTGGAGCACCTTCCAAAACTCTATGGGACAAGCATGTGAAAATAGTTTTCTCTCAAACATGATTCATGATATCCCAGCAGAAGGTTTTCACAGGGTAAAATCACCTTAGAACACACCACAATTCCTGAAATTAGTATGAGTACCATCAACAAATGAATTCTAATGTAACTAAAGTCTGTTATCACCCTTTATAGTTCTCCTTTTGGTAACCCTCAAAATCTTTGATTCACTACAATGCATTTCAATGGGGTACTATCATTTATATTGGTCCCAAGATGGCTGCCAGCAATTCCAGGATGAAGTGCTGACAGCCAATCAGATCTCACGATGACATGTGTGGTTAGGCTCCGCCCAGATATATATGTGATTTTACTTTTGATTTTCTCAGGAACTACTGAGCGGATTTACACCATTTAAGCAAAAGGCACGACACTGAACCAAGGGCTACCTCTTTGCCAAATTTGGTGTAATTCCGTTCAGCAGTTCGGGCTGTAGCTGCGACTAAAGGTTCCTATGGAAAAATGAATGGGGAAAACACGTTTTGGGACCCCCTTTTTCTCGGCCCCAGCTAGACGAATCACCCGAGACTTTCAGGATAGGAGCAGACCGGAGCGCCCCAACAAGTTGGAAACTTTCGCGAAGATTCGTCAACCGAGCGCCAACGTTATTTCAAATAGAATGTTGCGGATTTCCTATGGAAAATAGGTCCTAACTATAACTATCTACTGGCGACCGCCAGTGGATTATATATATATATATATATATATATATATATATATATATATATATTTAGATCCACGAAGAAGGGTCATTCCGAGGAGCTGAGCCCATTGTTAGGTGGTGCGAGCTGCCGGGAAAACCCCAAAACCGGCTATTAATATCCACAATTTTCCACGTAAAGCAGCACTCTCAAAGTCTTGGATGCCAAGCAGGAAGCTCATTTATTGCTGCGTTACGCGTTTCGACCCAATGCACATGTCTTGATCTACCACGAAAAGTACTGGCAAACAGAGCGTGCATTTAAAAAGAAAACAATCATGGTAATAGGCATGGGACTACAAATTACACTCTACCTGTGTTGTAAAACTGTCGATGCCATTTTGTAACGTGCAGAAAAATAAATATATCAATACAACTTTATGTAATGGCACTGCGTTACTGTACATTTTACACACGCATGAAATATCTCTTCAATTATTTAAATGCACAAAATACATTCATTTATAACTCAATTCGAGTTACCACCTTGTTACATGGGGGCGATACGAGGCATGCTAAGTTAGCCTGAACACATGGGAAAGCAGGACTAACGAGTTATACTTCTACTCGTGTCTCTTTTATTAACCATGAAACCGGTATAGTACCATATAATTAAAGATTTTTATCACAGGTTAATTATGTTTCACAGATTTTTCAATATTTCAATATTTAAATAGCACTAGTGGCATATGTCCTATATGCTCAATCTTATAATAAAAGAATTTCAGCCATTATATCTACGGTGTTTTTGTGTTTATTTCTGTACAGATTGCCTCATCAATATAAAGGGTGTTTATATATTGTGAAAATTGTTGCACATGCGGGTACTAGTGCCTCTTGAGACATGTGTTATTGTGCTCGAGTAATACACCTCTATAAATGCGCATCGTATATTTCACACAGTGGTTAAAAATGCAGAGGAATAACATTCTAGTATGAGCTAATTACACTACGGGAATTTAGTACAAACAACAGGTTTTAAAATGGACTTGCCAACTGGCTGGTACATAAGTCAGAGAGTCTATATAACCAAGTTCATAAATTAAAGTGCAAATAATAAAATAAAATAAAGTATGAATTATAAATTGAACTAGTGAGAAAGGATTTTTATAGAAAGGAGTCTCTTATCTGATTCAGTGTTCACCCGAGCCCGGGGGAAGAAAAGGGTGGGGAACCCGTGGAGTGACCATGCAGAGTGGTGGGTCCCTTCCCTTTCCTCCTGTGAATGGAAGAAGAATAAGATAAAAAAGCAAAATCAGTACAGTTTCATTAAATAAACAATATTTACACGATAAACAGTATTGCACAATTACTTTCACAATGAAACGGTATCTTATAACAACGGTTACTTGTAAAACCAATTCTATAATATATTTTACACAGTTAACATGGAGGTGTGAGGCCAATTCATCACTTAAATTATGGCCCCCGGGGAATTTTGTTTCTAATTCCAGTATCCATTTGGATTCTTTTTTGTCCTAAGGGCCAATTCTCTGTTGCCACCTCTATTCCTAGAGTTATTTTGTTCGATTACAAAGAATCTAAGTAATGAATTGTTGGATTGATATGGTATTCTAGAGAGTGTCTAGCAATAGGGTAGTGTATATCTACATTCGTAATGGCTCTCAGATGTTCCATGATTCTTTTCTTAGCCATAAATGTGAGTGCTGCCTACACCACCTCAATGTTGCACGGAGCATTCCAAAATGTGCACTATAAGGGTGCTGCTGCCCAGGTAGGAATTGATTGATTTTCCACTTCTGTGTACACCCTGGAGATACTAAACTCTTTGACAGAATAACAGTATTTACATGCCCTACAATGCCCACATGGAAAGAAGCCTTTGAGGTCATGGAAATTATTTTTCTTATTTCTGTGATATCACCTTTCCACAAGGATGTCTCTTAAATTTCTCCCTTTTCTATAGGTGATTAGTGGTCTTTCACCTACCTCTCGACAACTATAATAGTATTATCTGTCTGAAGAATGTTCCAATTGTCTGCCAAGATTTTCTCTGTACTTTTCGATTGACTATGTGTAGGTAGTGATGACTCTGGTTTCTGAGTTCTGTTTTGTCAGCGAGTATTCTTTGTCGAGTTCAAGTGATTCTTGTCTGCTGACATTACCTATTTTTCTAATGCTTTGTTTGGGACCCATTTTGGATACCCTCTTAGTTTGAACCTCTCAGGCATGGGATTTCTTGTTCCTTCAGATACTTCTCCTTGGTGCTACAATTTCTTTTTGCCCCTCAATGGCTCCCCATATGGAATACTCCATTTGAGGGTCTCTGGGTGGCCACTGAGGGCATGAAGAAGACTATTGCCCGGCTGTTTCTTTTCTATACAGACTGAGTGATTGGAATTCCCTTCTATGACTTCGAGCTTTGTGTCTAAGAAATTCCAGCCTGTTTTTGCTAATATTGTGTGTCGGGATTGATGTTATACTTTGGTTGACTATTGAGTTTTATCGATGAAAGATATGGCTTCAATTTCAGTACCTTTCCATACTATCAATAAATCATCGATATATCTGAGGCCACATAACTACTTTGCAAAGTCTCCATTGAAGTGACATATCAAGGCGAATCTCTTCTTCCCATTTACCTAGGAAAGAGATTAGCAAAAGCTGGAATGCGAAGCTTATGTACCCATTGCCGTGCCCGCACTTTGCCTGTATGTAACCACCCCATCAAACATAAAGATGTTTATTTTTAAGACATAGCATCATCATATCAGCCAGCATGCGGGTATGTTCCAAATACATGATGTTTCTAGTGCCTCGGTAGTGCATGCATGCTTCACCCCCCTGGGCGTGATCCAATAATAGTATATAATGAATTTACGTCCAGGGTGAGTGAAAAATAGTTATCTTCCCAAATAAGACCCTTCCTATTTTAGTAAGAAAGTGCTTTGGTATCTTTCACATAAGATGGTAAACCAACAATGTATTCTTTCATGCTAGTCCCATGTCTATTACCATGATTGTTTTTAAATGCACGCTCTTGTTTGCCCGTGCTTACCGTGTGATCAAGACAGTAATTGGCCGAAGCAGCGTAGCGAGCAATAAATGGAAAGCTTCCCTGCTTGGCATCCAAGACTTTGAGAGTGCGTTTTACTTGGAAAGTGTGAGGATGTATATATATATATATATATATATTATGTATTAAAGCTTTATTCGATAACAGAAAGTATCTTAAAAGCATCAACATTTCTTATTTCCCATCCATAAAACAATATACAAAATATAAAGCGGGACATAAAAACTTCTAAAAATCCTATCCCAATTCTTATGTTTTCATGATAGCCCAGAGCTGGGAAGAAACGGGGGAAAAAAAACAAAAAAAACAAAAAAAAAAACAAAAAAACATTCCATATCAGCTCTCATTATGTAAAGTGACAGTGCAACATGTGTAAATTGTTTTTAGTTAAAAAATAACATAAAAATGTAAGATTCATCAAAATGAGCCCTCGCAAGATATAGTATAAAATGACAATGGAATTTAAGATAGACAAACAATTTACATTAAAGCTAACATCAAAACATAAACATTCATCACCGAAACCCCACTTAAAAATTTATGTCTTGTTATCCAGGCGCGGCCGAATGCTTAGCCACACACCGCAGACAAAAGAGGGTCCGTGTGTCTGATTTTTAAAAATGCTGCAAGAGCAATACAATGTTCTTGAGTTCCCAATTGTCTGCAGATGGGGTTCAGCCATCTCGACCCACGACATTTTATAAAAGGGGCAAGCGAACACTTGAGATGCGCTACACTCTCAGCAGGCGCCTTACAGCAGGGACACTCCTTTAATGTTTGATGTGGCACACTCCACTTTGCAGTAAACTCTCGAACTGGGAAGTGATCCTATCTCAACTGTATATAAAGTGTTCTGTGCATGCCGGTTGCCTGGATGAAATCTAGGTAGGGTTCAAATGAGATAACCTGTTTGTGAAAGTAAAAATTCATCTGTAAGCCTACCTACACCAGCATAGTTAAGCTCTTGGTCATCTGTCCAGGCCCAATAGCGTGCTTTAAAGCTCACTCCCTCCAGGGCGGGTTTGTGAGTCCACACGATTCCTTAAAGCCTAGCACAGTTAGTATTTTCTTTGTGGTACACACCCAATGAATTTTTTTGACAGCCATCCAAGGGTCATCACTTCTGCCAATGCTGAGGCGTAGTTGGATAGCTCAGGAGTCCTACACAAACGAGCCCAGAATAATAGTGGCCGCAACCTGGCTACGTCTTTGAAAGAGCGCCTACCCGCCTTATCGCTCATCAAAGGTTTCTAGGCCTGGGGCAGATTGAAGGGAGTGACACTAAGCTTCTTGGGAACTTATGTTCCAGATCTACAAATACAATCTACGTTCTCGAAGCCCCATAGCTCCAGCACCATAAAGGGCTGAGCTTGCTGCTAGCTGCATAGATGGTAAGTGCAGGGGCTACAGGTCTACTTTCGATGAGGAGCAGTGTTCTCTGGATTAGTACTCCTGTCGTTGCCCATATGATTTAAAAGCATTTTATCAACAAGATTTCTCCACTGCATATTCTCCCATGCGAGCCTAATTCCTAAATAGTCAAAAGTAAGACTCTTGTCCAAACCAACTCCGTCAAGGGTAAAATTGCTTCTATATGGCCTGTAAGGGTTAAATACCATGAGGCTTGGTCTTGGAGGTGTGTAATAATAAGCCCCTGGATTCACAGAAGAATGAAATCTATCTAAAAGCTTTTGTAGCCCTGCTGGTGTCTTTGAGATTAGCAAAGTGTCATCCGCAAGAGAGGAGGAGTGTATATATATATTAAATATAAATATGGTCCAAAAAGCATTGCCAGCCCGGATCTGCAGGGGTAACTTGAAGAAAAATAATTGGCTTTGAGTGCATCTGGATTGTTTTGCTTCAGTGACATTCACCCTGCCCTGAACTCACATAAAATACACAAAACTACCAACAAACAGGAAATACATAAAACACCTACACAAATTCTAAAATATAGT
>CAWUFW010032547.1:0-13747 GCA_963921515.1 Calotriton arnoldi | reverse complement strand
CCTCAGTGTCCAGCAGTCTCCCTGACTTAATACTGACTGGAGTGGGACTAGTAATTTTATATGCTTAGGGGCCGATTCCGATTCGTGTCGGTAGGCCTCGAATCGGATTCGGCTTAACTCGGATCCGACCCGAAGCCCTTATTTCCCGACCGATCTGCACGTGCGTCCGGACGAGCGAGCACGATAAGCGTAAATCGCCGAACCGACTCGCTCGGGCGGCCCCAGCCGCTCCGACCGACATCGAGCCCCGGGTTCAACCGCACCGACCGACTCCCGCCGTGACGACCACTCTCGCACCGCGCAATGGAGACTGCTCCCCCGGCCGGGTGGGCAACGATGCGCGCGTGCAAGCAGTCCGACGACACGCGCCGCCCTCGGCTCGAAAGAGAGCAGTCGGAGCCGCACTCGGGGGTCCGTGTCGGGACCCCCTGTGCGTGTAGCCGCGCCGGTGCCGCACGCACACAGGGGGGACCCATGGGCCCCCTCACCTGTGCGTGCACGGCGCGAGCCTGCTTCGCCGTGCACTCCGCTGTAGGGGGCGCCTGTACCCGCTGTTCGCACCCAGTGGAGGCATGGAGCCCGCGTGACGTCGCTAGGACTGCACCGGGTCCCTTATTGACTTCCTATGCACGGGAGTCCCACCGACTCTCGAGTACGATAGTACACGGACCTGCATCGTACCTGCTCGGCCGGGCTGCACGGGTCCGACTCGGTCGGTGCCTCTCCGGTCCGGCTCGGTCGGGAGATTTCCTCGGTCCGAATCGGCCCCTTAGTATCCAGCATCTTCCCTGACTTAATACTGACTGGAGTGGGAATAGTAATTTTTATGTGTTTAATGTCCAGCACCTTCCCAGACTTAATACTGACTGGAGTGGGAATAGTAATTTATATATGTTTAATGTCCAGCACCTTCCCAGACTTAATACTGACTGGAGTGGGAATAGTAATTTATATATGTTTAATGTCCAGCATCTTCCCTGACTTAATTTTGACTGGAGTGGGAATAGTAATTTTTATGTGTTTAATGTCCAGCACCTTCCTAGACTTAATACTGACTGGAGTGTGAATAGTAATTTATATATGTTTAATGTCCAGCACCTTCCCTGAGTTAATATTGACTGGAGTGGGAATAGTAATTTATATATGTTTAATGTCTACCACCTTCCATGATTTAATATTCACTGCAGTGAGAATAGTAATTGTTATATGTTTAGTGTCCAGCACCTTCCCTGACAATACTGAGTGGAGTGGGAATTGTAATTTAAATTTGTTTAATGTACAGCAGTTTTTATTATTTAATGCATACTGTATTGGGAATAGTAAATTATATATGGTTAATGTTTAGCATTTTTTGTTACTTAATTCTAAGTGTAGTGGGAAGAGTAAATTATATATTGTTTATGTTTACCACATTCAATGAATATTGTTTAATTGTATTGGGAATAGTGAGTGATGTATGTTTATGTACAAATATATTTTTAGAATTATTTATAATTTATCTAAAATATTTATATTACAAATATGTTATTTGCTGTGTATTTATTTTTATATAAAGAGTTGTAGGAAAATTACAGTATGTGTTTTTATATGTGAAGAAATATAAATGTGTTTTATTATGTGCAGTGATAATGAATTTTATTGAGTAATTGATGTATAGTTTATAATTTACTAGTAAAAAAACAATATGATTATTTATAGTAAATTAAAATGGTACATTTATCAAATTAATATATTTAAGTAAAATATTTTATAATAAGATATACATATAAAAAAAATTAGACATTTTTTATTTTCAAACAACTTTTATTTTTGTATAAGTAGGTAGAAAGAGAAAAAGAAAATTCTTTTATTTATAGTATGGAATAGAAATTATTAAAAATACACAAAATATGTCAATTTTTATTTAAGGAACATAAATTATTTTACATACATTTATTAGTTAATTGAATTTTTAAGGAAAAAAAATGTTATGATATAATTGTATTTTATAACAAAATAATTTTATTTTGATATACAAACAATATTTTGTTATTATTTTACAAGAGTTGTTGTAACATTCTAATATATTTATACAAATTATATAACCATTTTTGGTATATATATACACAAAATAAAGCATTGTATGTTTATTTATTATTTAATATTGTAACATTATAATGCTGTAGTGAATATTGTTTATCATTTACAAATAATTAGCACTTTATTACATGTAAATATATTTTTAATTAATATTATTAGTATATAAAATATTAATAATATTAATTATTACATTGTTGTATTGCATGACAATTTTTTTTTAAACAGGTAAGTTTTATTTAACATTTCTACATAATTAATATGTATTTTTTTTATAATTAATATAATTATTAAAAGACATACAATTATAATAATAATAAATATATTTTTATATTAATTATTATTATAACTTTACAAAGTATAATAAAATATATAATAATGTTTAAATATAGAGACAAATTTGTACAAACATAAGAAAAATATATCTGAAATTTATACTTTGCTATAATGCATTTTTTAACATTATCCTTTTTTAAACATTTATTTAAGCAGCCATTTTTAGTTCACAGGGACTATTTTGTAACCGCGTACTGTTATTTCTGGGTCATTGAGGATCGGAGAAGCTCACAGGTTGGAAGCTGCGGCCACGTCGAGCAAGGTAAGGGAAATTTTAATTATTTTTCTAACTTAGGGCACATTACGATGCCCGGCGTAATAATTCCGCCCAGGCATGGAAGCGGCAAAAATCCGCCCGCACACACCGTCTGAACACCGACCACGCCATTACGATTACACAAACCGAAAACCGCCATCGGCGGAAAAACACACAAAATACCGCCCGCCATCGCCCGAGTCGGAGTCAAACCGCCCGCCACGGACGGAAACACGCACGACAACACAAAACCGCCCGCCCTCACGGCCGACACACCGCACGTGAAATTACGATCGCACCGCCATGAGCGCGGGAAAACTACAAATATACCGCCCGCCAGCGCAAACTACGCCGATGAGAATCGACACGGCAGAAGCCATGGCGCCCACGTCCCTGCACAGAAACCATCCGCTCACAAAACCAATAGCACACAACATGGCCAACAAGTCCACACAGCAAGGCACGCACAAATACACAAGCACAGTACACATCCCGAAAACACCCCCCGGACAAACAAAAACTACAAAGGCCAGAACCCCAGACACAACACACCTGAAAACAACAGACCATGAGGACACACCCACATAGGTAAGTACAAAAGCAGCACTCCCACAGACCACAACCCCTTGCAACATTGCAAACCAGAGAGGAGAGGAGAGGACACAGTGACACAGCAAGGACAGCAGCACACCACAGAAACGCACACATCACAACCACCACCACCACCACCACCAAACACCGGCACCACAAACCCCCTGCACATTACACAACACACACCGCACCAGCACCACAAACACCATGGCACCACAAAGAATGCCCAAGTTCACGCCCATTGAGCTGACGGTCATGGTCGACGAGATCATCAAGGTGCACCCACAAATCTATGGGAACATGGTCCAGCACACACCACTAGCCACCAGAAACAGAATGTGGAACCGGATCGTAGACCAGGTCAATGCAGTCGGGACCCTGCCCAGGAACAGAGTCGAAATTAACAAACGGTGGAATGACGTCAAGAGCCTGGTCAAGAAGAAGGAGGGCAAAAACAGAGAGCTGGCTGCCGTCACTGGCGGAGGGAATCCCGCGCTCTTCAAGACCTTCAAAGCGTGGGAGGAGAAGGTGCGAGTCATCATACATCCCGAGATCCTCGCCGGATTAGCAGGGGGAGTGGAGGCTGGTAAGTACAAACTAATGTATACCAGCACACCGCTATGTACTCACATGCACTACCACCATGCCACAGCTCCCAGGGACAAACACCCCCATGTCCAGCACACAATACACAACACATCACACACACATGCAACAGACACCACCACACACAGCCCAAACCGAACAACTGTAAGATACGTGGGGACATGTGTACACTCAGCCAGCCACGTAACCACCAACAGGTCCCCAAGTATGCCAGAAGCGCCACAACGAGCACCCACCACACCCATGTGTCCGCCATAGCTGCACTAACCGACAAGTAACAGGTAAGTGGCAGGAACACAAAGTGCAGTGGGTGGGACGGTGGACAGCCCAAGTACAACACACACCAGGCCCCTAGTCCCACAGCACAGCAAGGAGGAGCATCCCCCACACCCCACAGCCACGTGTCAGCCACCGCAGTGCACAACGACAGCCGAAAGGCAGACATCACGGTCCACAGCAATCGGTGTCAGTGGGTGTCCAGCCACCCCCACGACCCACAACACCCCCCACCCCCACAGACCTGCAACATGGAGCACCCCCGCTTAGAGCCATGTGGCATCCAGTACAGTGCACGCACGAACAACCTGCAGGTGGGAAACTGGACAGGGCTGGATTACTGGAGGCATGAGGACCGGCACACGACCAACACATGGGACATGTCACGTAGCAGACGAAAACGCAGCACCGCCCACCGTCACGAACAAGTGAACAATGTGCACACGGACATGAACAACAGACTCACACCCCACATGACCCATCACAGACATAGCAACACCCAAGGAGCCACGTCTGCATACACAAGCCACACTGAAAATAGTACCACACGGCAGCCACTGTGCAACTCATCACACACAACCGAAACACCATTGAAGTCCTGTCCATGTAGCCCCTACTGCCTGTCAACCACACACCCCACAACTACGCCTATGTAAGACAAACAACACTAGACGCAACAGAGCGGAACAACAGAAATGCACACGAACACCACTGAACCCATCAAACACACAGACACACCATGCACATACAACATACCATCCATCCCATCCGTCAGCCCCAGTCTCATGAAAGGCATGTCATCCGCACAGCTGCCACACATACAGCAGTCACGCTAAGATACATGCCCATGACCAACCATGTGCCAGAAGTCAATGAAGCGCACGACACACTGTGAGCAACAACACACAACATGGGCCACACCCCCCCACGAGCACTGCAGTGATGCACATGGCACAGGGCAGCACGCACACCAAGGAGATGGGACAACTGCAATACGTTGGCTTTCACACACAACCATCACTCACTCATAACGATGCGTCCAATGCCATGTCCAGTAATCACAACAGACAGCAAATATGCAGGCCATGTCAAGCATGCACACACCTCAAACCATGCACTGTCATGCTGCCACAACACATGTCACGTTCGGCACCCATGGCTCACAGCATGTACCCCAAAAGCATATTCCCTCCCAAATGCGAATCTGGGGCATGGCCCCCATGTTGCCATATGCGTTCCTAAGCGTTCCATTTGAACCCCAAAAGCATATTCCCTCCCAAATGCGAATCTGGGGCATGGCCCCCATGTTGCCATATGCGTTCCTAAGCGTTCCATTTGAACCCCAAAAGCATATTCCCTCCCAAATGCGAATCTGGGGCATGGCCCCCATGTTGCCATATGCGTTCCTAAGCGTTCCATTTGAACCCCAAAAGCAAAGTACAAACCAGACCCAGGATGGGCCAGGAGCCCGCATACACCAGAGTCACAATGAGTAGGGGCACAGCAACACACCCATCGGCATGGCCAATCCGTCCCATGCCACATGTGCACAGCACACAGTCCCATTGCCAAGCACACACAACTACAAATGCCACAGCCACACACACGCCTCCGGGAAACCCATGTACGAGATTGCACGAACTGCCAATGTCAGACGACAAATACATACTTCGCCAGGTGCAACACAATAACAGATCTCATTCTCTCCACAGGTGACGAACTGCCGGATGCTGGGGATGGAGACAGCAGCCAGCACAGCCAGCCCACAAGCCCCCAACGAGGACACACGGATGTGGAGGATCTCACCTCCTCTTCGGACACGGACCACCAAGCAGGCCCATCTGGTGTGGCAGGGCCCAGCCGCTCCCCAGGACCCCTCCTACCCACCAACCCATCATCCAGGGCTGCTGAACAGTCCCAGCCCCCTGCTGCCACTGTCGTTGCGGCCACACCCACGGTCATTGCGGCCACACCCACGGTCATTGCGGCCACTACCACTGCCGCAACCGCCACCATCGCCGCACCGACCACCACCGCCGCCACCACCACCACGTCTTCGCTGGCACCAGCCCCAGCGCAGGTGGTGGCCCGGCCGACTGGATCCACCCTGGGAGCCACAGCGAGGACCGTGGTGAGCAATGTGGCTAGTGGGCAGGCCGGTGGCAGCAGGACTGGTAGGAGGAGCAGGGTCAGGGAAACGCCAGCCTCCCCTGGGAGCCATGCCCTGCCTCAAATGGCCAGAGTCCTTGGGGCCTATGAGGAGGCCCAAGAACAATGGGTCAGGTCTGCTTCAGACACGCGGGAGGTGCTGGGGGTGCTGAGGTCCATGGACGCCCGTATAGGTCAACTCGTGGACCTCATGGGCCAGCTGGTGGTGGCGGTGAGGACACGGCCAGGGATAGCAGCTCCCCTCCGCCACCACCTGCCGGGGCGCAGGGTCGAGCAGCAGTGTCCAGTTCCCCTGCGTCCACAGCCAGTGAGCACACCTCAACCACCAGCATGTCGCAAGCAGGCACCCCCCTCGCAAACGTGGAAGGGGCCGTCCGAAGAGGAAACAGATCTCCCGGGAGGACTTCGCACGCTCCAGTCGCAAGTGAGGCAGCCAGCCAGCCTTCCGCCAGCCTTCCTTGACCAGCCACTGCATTGACTTGGACTACGATCCCACTCCACACAGCCATCTGGATGGCATGTGTGTGTTGGACTATGGACATAGAACCAGTGGGTACACCCTGAGCATCACGCAGCCATGACCGACAGCTCATTGTCACTGCACGCACCACTTTTGTCATCACCTTACACACAATCACATGTCACAGTTTGTAATAAATGCACCTTTTTCACTAACTGCTGTTTGTGCCCTGTGTTTTATTTGTACGGAATACAACGGCCACCTTGGGCGGAAAGGCACCTGATGCGTGGCATGGCAATGGAATCCGGAGGGCCTGTAGGGACCTAGGGGTGGGAGACAGAACAGGAGCACATTCAATGAGTGTGTCACACACCCATCACACAGTACATGTCAACAACTACAAGCAATGTACACACATCGCACAGAGCAATAGGGCACAATGCCACAGTCACCAACAGTGGCATACTACCCTGGCCATGGAGCGTTGACACACAGCACGTAGTGAACAAACGGCCACCCTGACACAGCACACACACACCTGCACAGATACAGCCACATCAGCCGTCGTACATGGACACTCACCGTCAAGTGAAGTAGCGGGCGATGAGCTGCTGCCGCACATTCCCAGCTTCCTCCTCTCCGCTGTCCTCCTCACTCGAGCTGTCCTGGTCTGCGGGCTGGGGCCCTGGTTGATCTCCGTCATCCACAATGAGGGGGATCTGCTTCCGAATGGCCAGATTGTGCAGCATGCAGCACGCCACCACTATCTGGCACACCTTCTGTGGGGAGTACGCCAGTGCACTCCCGGTGCGGTCCAGGCACCTGAACCTGGACTTGAGGAGGCCAAAGGTACGCTCGACCACACGTCTGGTCCTCCCATGTGCCTCATTGTATCGATCGTCTGCTGGGGTGCGAGGATTCCTCAATGGACTGAGCAGCCATGCCCCATTCGGGTACGCAGAGTCACCTGGGTGTGAGGGACACAGAGAACCGTTGCTATTCCAACTGGACAGGGGACAGCATCGCACAACCAGCACGCTACACCACTCCACATACTCACCGACAATACAGCCACGATCCTGTTGCAGATTGGCCATCAGTCGTGGCAAGATGCTGTTGCGCATTATGTGTGCGTCATGGGCCGAGCCTGGGAACTTTGCACACACGTGGGTGATCACCATGTCCGCAAGGCACACCACTTGCACATTCAGGGAGTGCGTGTGCTTCCTGTTGCGGTACAGGTGCTCAGTGGCCTGTGGTGGAACAAGGCCAACATGTGTGCAGTCAATGGCTCCAACGACGTGTGGGATTCTGCCAAGGGCATAGAATGCACCCTTCACTGCCGCCAATTCACGAGCCCTGGGGAAGCGGATGTACCTGTTTCGGCACAGCATCATGGCTGCCAGTACATCCCTCAGCACCTTGCTGAACATGGGCTGGGACATCCCTCCTCCACTGCCCACTGTGTGCTGGAATGACCCAGTGGCGAAGAAATGCATGGCGGCCATCACCTTAGCCGTGGGGGTGACAGCAGTCGGATACACCCTGCGGGGACGGAGATGGGGTTCTAACATGGCACACAGTCGATGCAGGGTTGGCCTGTCCAGCCGAAACTTCCTAATAACCTCTGTATCGTCCATGTCCACCAGCAATTGGTATGGGCGGTCAATGTTCGGTCTCCGCCTAGGGAAATTGCAGAGGACACATGTCAAAGCAACACAACACATAGCAATTTCGCATACACATCACTGACATGACTGAGCAAGCACATGAGCCACAGCCCAGCTGTCAAGCTGGGACGGCACGGCCACAATACACTTACACAGGTCTCCCAACAATGGCAATGGCTAGTGAGACATACCACTGCCATGTGCATGCACATGGGGATCTAGGCCCCAATGACTTGCGGGGCGTGCTGATGGGGACTGACTGCATATTCGTCAAGCGGCAACGCCACGGCAACATGAGTGTCTGCTGAGCATGGAACTGCTTCCGAGGCTGGATGAGTATGGCACACGACGACGACGATGTGGGCACAGGCTGAGCGGCCAAAACAAGTGGGACCTGTGGCACGAGGGGATATGAGACAGTAGTAGGTGTCAGCACTGCACCCTATGTACAGCACTGTACGGATCACACCTCCCGAAACATTGACAGGTGTCCACATTGACAGCCCCATGCCAAGACGGCTGTGTGCTTGCAGTCACACGTCACAGGTGAGAGGTTACATTGCACGTGCCAGGTGGCAGACGTACATAGTGGGAGCTGGCATGTGTGTGCATGTGTCTCCTGTTCAGGATCCACCAGATGGGCGCTGACTCTGTACTGACCATTGGACACAGCATGTTCCGTGGAAGGCTTGTGTGTGTGGGATGGTGGCACTGGATGTGCCTCCGTTGGGTGGGGGGCCATGCACAGGGCGGGTACGTCGATGATTGCGCATTGTTGGTCACGGTGGGTGCACCAACTAAGATGTGTTGCCCTGTGTTCAATTCCTATGTCCGCATGATGATGGACTGTGGATGTGGGCAGACTACACATTGGTCGATGTGCTGTCTATATGCATGTGCCTTCACACCAGGCACAGCTGCCCCTGCACATGTGACCCCTGCTGGACTCGCTGCTGGGTCTGTGGAGCTGATGCACCTTCTGTGCGTGGGGCGGACAGCTCTCCTCACTTCCCTCATTGCGCATGTCATGTCTTTGCCGCAGGTGACATGGATCATGGAGGGCCCACATGTACGCGTGGGTAGGCTACACATGATTGTTCACTGGTCGCCACCCCCAGTCAGTGTTTCGAATGGGAAGGTTGTCGTGCTGGTGGTATGTTCGATGTGGCGGATGGGCGGGCCTAGGTGCGGGCTTACATTCCGGACATGGGGGGTAGTTGGATTGGCGACTAGTTGCAGTACACACGGGACACGTCTCTTCCTTTCCACATCTGGGTCATCCCTTGTACTAACTGACAGTGATACAGTCATCTTCGCCCCAGCCCTCATGTCCTCCCCTCGCCCCCCAATATGCATGCTCACCTGCGAGGCTAGCGCTTGCACAGGCAGCCCCAAGCTCGCACCAGAGAGGGCAAGGAGTGTATGTGTGGGTCCAGTTGCACGAGTGGGCTGTCTCAGGGTATGATGTGTGGCGGGACGCCGTCCACCTGCGTGGTGCCCCAAATGGAGACCCGGCCTGCATGGACTATGCATCACAGTCTTCGCCTTCCGGATCCGCCACCTGCGACACCCAGTGGCTGTGGCTGCCCTTGCGGCCAGGCCGCGTCCGTCTGTGGCTGATGGCCCACACATTCACTCTTTGGCCTCTCTGGGGAGGGCTCAGGGGTGGTGGCGCACGCGCTTGCACTTAGTCGCAATGGCATGTGGCGTGGTTGGTATGATGGGCAATGGATGGGATGGTGCGAGCCACCTCCCGTGACGTCAGTGCTGCTCGTGCTGTGGTGCGTCCCCCCTACACTTCCATCTGACTTGTGCCATGCTAGACGTTGAGGTTCTATTGCCTGCGTGATATGACCAGGAGGAGCGCGAGGAGACCTCTCACACACCATGCTCCACTGCCATCCCGTGCCCTGTATCGCCTGTGCGGATTGACTATGTTGGGGTTACACCTGGTCGACTGGGGCTGTGTGTGCCTTGTCAAGGGGCATGGCGGGCGCACAACAGGATCCAGCTTGTCCACAGAGGGTGGGCTGAGGTGCGCCTGGTACCGCTTTGTACGTGTGCCCGGCTGCTGTGCACACACGTGTTCACTCCCCCCGACAGGTGTCCTCTCACAATGCCCAGGGAAGCGGTGGTGTACTGTTCATGACCCCTCCCAACACGGCGTGCTCCAACTTGGCATGTGCGCATCTACCCGTCACACCCACCCACCTGAGCACTGCGTCCATACGACTTCACACGACACATGTGTGTCTTCCACAGTTGTGCTACTCATTTGCGTTGACATCCAATACCAGTGGACTACATGGTCATGTCACGACTGCCGTGTACTTCACATACTCTCATCCTCTCTCATTCGTACTTGTGAAATGAGTCAGCGGAGACAGTTTTGGTTTCAAACGTTATATTGAGTCTTCTGTCCTCTGTGATGCAGTATAGTGGACACTACTGGCAGCGGAATACATGTTGAGGATATACTGAGCATGATTGCAAATGGGATAGGGTGTGGGGTTACATGTGATTGGCTGTTGCATGTGGGATGTGGGCTTCAGAGTGACATCTGCTTGGCCAAGGCTGTGCTAATGTACATTTACGTATAGCTGCGGAGCTGCGGACTTTGACACAGACGGTATACATGTAGCCTACCAGACCGCTTGGCATCATGGGCACAGTCCATCTCAGTTCCATGTGACAGGTTTGCTGCGGTTGTTCCTCATGCACGCGTGCATGTGAGATGACATCAGGGCATGTGCTTGCGTGCATGCAGCGGCGTGCCACTTGTTGTTGCACTGTGGTGGTTACTGGACATGTCACAGTCACTGGGGTCGTGTTGTTGTTGTATGCACTTGTCGTCCATGCAAAGGTCCTGGTATGGGATTCCCGGGCGGGGGTGGGAGGGGTGCAGCACCCACAGACTCCAGGCGACCTATTCATGTCCACTGAGCGGTGTGTGTGTCCATGGGCGCTGGATCCATGTCGTGTCCTGGTTGTTCGTGCAGTTCCGTCCATGTGGGTGCGATACACAGAGCCCATGCCACTGCCTCCCACGATGCATGCGGTGTTCCTGGATGTGATGGGGAACAGTGTGCATGTCCCGGTCATATCCGATGTCATGGCGATGTCGTTGATGGTGTGGTTACAGTTGCCGGTCGTTTGGTATGGCTGTTGTGGTGGTGACTGGCCAGATCCGTGCGGAAGCTAAGCATGGGTGCGGGGTTGGACATCATAGGTCACTCGGGAACCTGCGTTGTGGTCCGACGTATTTACAGGTTGTCAGGTATGCGATGCCGTCCAGCAGGGCTTCCATGTCATTGGTGGTGTACATGTTTGCCAGCCAATGAAGCGGATGGTGGCTGTCAAGGTGTTGTTCGTAAGTTGTCCCTTGGAGGACCATGATGGGGCATGCTGGGTGACATTCGATGTAGCTGTTCTCGATGATCCGTCGTGTGGAGGCACAGTGGTCCCATTTCAGTGCGGGTGCGATGTTGGCCACATACGCCATGCCCCCATAGGCAGAGCAGGCCCTGTCGTGTGCGTCCAGAGGGAGGAGTAGTGGTAGCAGGTCCGCCTTCAGACATGCCGGGTTGGAGAGGCATATCTCGACGGGATGCTGGTAGGGACACCTCCGACAGTAGAAGACGGGCATGACGCAGCTGAACAATGTGATGCGGTAAGTCAGTCGGTAACTTACGTTCAGCAGGGACAGGAGATCGCATCCCAATGTATGGCACAGGTTGGTTTTGTACAGCTTGAGCTGTTCGGCGTAGTTGGGTAGGTGTGTTGCGGTTGCCATTTCGCAGCGGTTCGTTGAGGTGGCGTGCTCCGGCTGTGTGTGCAGTCTGCAATGTGCACGCTCCGGGGTTGCTGTGAGCTCTGTGTAGTCGTAGGGAGACAGGACTTGTGTTCTGTTGGCTTGTTTGGAGGACACGGGCCCTCTTCCCACATGCTTCTCAGACAGTTCAAGGTCAGTGCTGTGTGACTCCTTCCAATTAACTTGCATGTGGCCGACATGGGGGAGTGTTTTCTTCTTTCTTCCCCGTCCGTTGTGTGCTTCTGTGATATGCGCTATCTGCCCTGTGGTCGGTCTCCTCGGCATGCCTGTGTTGGTCTATTCTTGGACAATGGCTGTATTCACCGGCTTCTGTCGTAGGGCTGTGGTTTCGGTGTTGGA
Source organism: Calotriton arnoldi (assembly GCA_963921515.1). Classification (NCBI taxonomy): domain Eukaryota; kingdom Metazoa; phylum Chordata; class Amphibia; order Caudata; family Salamandridae; genus Calotriton; species Calotriton arnoldi. Next base: position 1,136 of record CAWUFW010032547.1, on the reverse strand, counting down.
ATGGAAGGTCATTCAGTGCTGTCTGCTCTCCCTTGTGTGGGCGGCAGGCTGCCTTTCCGCTCTGCGTTGGGCCTTGTGTGTGAATGTTATTCTTGGGCCACCTGTTGTCGGTCCCCGGGCTCTTTGGTGTTCCGTTTTATATGTCTTGTTCATATGTGCAGGGTGGTATGGGTTTTTCAGTGTGGTACTGGCGTTCCTCTTCCCGAAGGGGCCCTGCTTCTCCTAGTTGGTGTTGCCGCCGCTGTGTGCTACGCCATGTTTGTTACACTGGGGTGTGTCCTGCTGTTGCGTGACTTCACTGACATGTGTGCGTCGGTTGTGTGGCGTTGGGTGTTGTCCGTGAATTGGGCGTTGGGGACATGTCTGTGGCAGGCCTGTCACGTGTCATGTGCGTTCGGGGTGGGGCTGATGTGTGTGCTGCTTGGTTGTGTCCCTGTGTCTGTGTGCGACGCATGCATGGCGCTGCGGTTGGCCTCTGCGTTGTGCGCATGTGTGGCGGCGTCATCGGCGCTTTGGGGCCGTGACGGGGTGGTTGGTTCCTAGTCCCAGGTGGTGTGTACACATGTGTTCCGCGATGTTACGATTTGGCCTGTGTGTCATATGTGGATGCAATGGTGGATGTGTAGTGTACACGCGCTGGTGGGGGGTTGTCCGCTTTTTCCGCCCTTGCACTGTGTGCGCTGTTTGCGTGCACTTGTTGTGTGTGTGCCTACCTGCGTCTCCGCGGCACGTTGCGTCCTTGGTGGTGCATCAGCAGAAGCATGGGAAGGGCCTGCAGTGCTGGATTCATGCTCGGGTGCCGCTTCTTCGTTGTCCGTGCTCTGCGTCCGTGTTACCGCCTCTCTTTCACGTGCGGTGTCTCTTAGCCGTGGGAGCCGTTTGTTTGCGGCATCGTAATTTATACGCCGGGCGGGACGTGTTTCGTCGGACGGTGTGTGTCAGTTAGGCTGCGCCGCTACGTGTACGGGCGCACTTTGATGGCGGACGGTGTTGCTGGCTTGCCGGCGGTGTTTGGCCTACTTTTCGCATCGTAATTGGACGGGCGTGTGGACTGCTGCGTGCCGGCGGTAACTGGTGCTTTTTGCATCCGCCAGCACGGCGGTGGTGCTTCCGCCCGCCATCGTAATGAGCCCCTA
>CAWUFW010032546.1:0-13750 GCA_963921515.1 Calotriton arnoldi | reverse complement strand
TCAGACAAGAGAGCGTAGCATCAGATAGGAGAGGGTAGAATCAGACAAGAGAGGGTAGCATCGGACAGGGTAGCATCAGACAAGAGAGGGTAGCATCGGACAGGGTAGCATCAAACAAGAGGGTAGCATTAGACAAGAGAGGGTAGCATCAGACAAGAGAGGGTAGCATCAGACAAGAGAGGGTAGCATAAGACAAGAGAGGGTAGCATCAGACAGGGTAGCATCAGACATTAGAGGGTAGCATCGGACAGGGCAGCATCAGACAAGAGGGTAGCATCAGACAAGAGAGAGTAGCATCAGACAAGAGAGGGTAGCATCAGAAAAGAGAGCGTAGCATCAGACAAGAGAGGGTAGCATCGGACAGGGTAGCATCAGACAAGAGAGGGTAGCATCATACAAGAGAGGGTAGCATCAGACAAGAGATGGTAGCATCAGACAAGAGAGGGTAGCATCGGACAGGGTAGCATCAGACAAGATGGTAGCATGAGACAAGAGAGGGTAGCATCAGACAAGAGAGGGTAGCATCAGACAAGAGAGGGTAGCATCAGACAAGACAGAGTAGCATCAGACAAGAGAGGGTAGCATCAGACAAGAGAGGGTAGCATCGGACAGGTTAGCATCAGACAAGAGAGGGTAGCATCAGACAAGCAAGGGTAGCATCAGACAAGAGAGGGTAGCATCGGACAGGGTAGCATCAGACAAGAGAGGGTAGCATCGGACAGGGTAGCATGAGACAAGAGGGTAGCATCAGACAAGAGAGGTTAGCATCAGACAAGAGAGGGTAGCATCAGACAAGAGAGCGTAGCATCAGACAAGAGAGCGTAGCATCAGACAGAGAGGGTAGCATCAGACAAGAGAGGGTAGCATCGGACAGGGTAGCATCAGACAAGAGAGGGTAGCAATCGGACAAGACAGGGTAGCATCGGACAAGAGAGGGTAGCATTGGAGAGGGTAGCACCAGACAAGAGAGGGTAGCATCAGACAAGAGAGGGTAGCATCGGACAGGGTAGCATCAGACAAGAGGGTAGCATGAGACAAGAGAGGGTAGAATCAGACAAGAGAGAGTAGCATCAGACAAGAGAGCGTAGCATCAGATAGGAGAGGGTAGAATCAGACAAGAGAGGGTAGCATCGGACAGGGTAGCATCAGACAAGAGAGGGTAGCATCGGAAAGGGTAGCATCACACAAGAGGGTAGCATCAGACAAGAGAGGGTAGCATCAGACAAGAGAAGGTAGCATCGGACACGGTAGCATCAGACAAGAGAGGGTAGCATCGGACAGGGTAGCATCAGACAAGAGAGGGTAGCATCAGACAAGAGAGGGTAGCATCAGACAAGAGAGGGTAGCATCGGACAAGGTAGCATCATACAAGAGAGGGTAGCACTGGACAAGAGAGGGTAGCATTGGGCAAGAGAGAAAGCAGTATCGGACAAGAGAGGGAAGCATTAGAAAAGAGAGGGTAGCATCGGAGAGGGTAGTTTTGGACAAGAGAGGGCAACATCGAAGAGAGGGTAGCATCGGACAGGGTAGCATCAGACAAGAGAGGGTAGCATCAGACAAGAGAGGGTAGCATCAGACAAGAGAGTGTAGCATCGGACAGGGTAGCATCAGACAAGAGAGAGTAGCATCAGACAAGAGAGTGTAGTATCGGACAAGAGAGGGTAGCATCAGACAAGAGAGGGTAGCATCAGACAAGAGAGGGTAGCATCAGACAAGAGAGGGTAGCAGCATCAGACAAGTGAGGGTAGCATCAGACAAGAGAAGGTAGCATCAGACAAGAGATGGTAGCATTGGACAGGGTAGCATCAGACAAGAGAGGGTAGCATCGGACAGGGTAGCATCAGACAAGAGGGTAGCATCAGACAAGAGAGGGTAGTATCAGACAAGAGAGGGTAGCATCAGACAAGAGAGGGTAGCATCAGATAAGAGAGGGTAGCATCGGACAGGGTAGCATCAGACAAGAGAGGGTAGCATCGGACAGGGTAGCATCAGACAAGAGGGTAGCGTCAGACAAGAGAGGGTAGTATCAAACAAGAGACGGTAGCATCAGACAAGAGAGGGTAGCATCAGACAGGGTAGCATTATACAAGAGAGGGTAGCATCAGACAAGAGAGCGCAGCATCAGACAAGAGAGGGTAGCATCAGACAAGAGAGGGTAGCATTGGACAGGGTAGCATCAGACAAGAGGGTAGCATCAGACAGGGTAGCATCAAACACGAGGGTAGCATTAGACAAGAGAGGGTAGCATCAGACAAGAGAGGGTAGCATCAGACAAGAGAGGGTAGCATCGGACAAGGTAGCATCATACAAGAGAGGGTAGCATCGGACAGGGTAGCATGAGACAAGAGGGTAGCATCAGACAAGAGAGGATAGCATCAGACAAGAGAGGGTAGCATCAGACAAGAGAGGGTAGCAACAGACAAGAGAAGGTAGCATCAGACAAGCGAGGGTAGTATCAGACAGGGTAGCATCAGACAAGAGACTGTAGCATTGGACAGGGTAGCATCAGACAAGAGGGTAGCATCAGACAAGAGAGAGGAGCATCAGACAAGAGAGGGTAGCATCAGACAAGAGAGGGTAGCATCAGACAGGGTAGCATCAGACATTAGAGGGTAGCATCGGACAGGGCAGCATCAGAAAAGAGGGTAGCATCAGACAAGAGAGGGTAGCATCAGACAAGAGACTGTAGCATCAGAAAAGAGAGCGTAGCATCAGACAAGAGAGGGTAGCATCAGACAGGGTAGCATCAGACAAGAGAGGGTAGCATCATACAAGAGAGGGTAGCATCAGAGGAGAGATGGTAGCATCAGACAAGAGAGGGTAGCATCGGACAGGGTGTCATCAGACAAGAGAGGGTAGCACTGGACAAGAGAGGGTAGCATTGGGCAAGAGAGAAAGCAGTATCGGACAAGAGAGGGAAGCATTAGAAAAGAGAGGGTAGCATCGGAGAGGGTAGCTTTGGACAAGAGAGGGAAACATCGAAGAGAGGGCAGCATTGGACAAGAGAGGGTAGCATCGAACAAGAGAGGGTAGCATCGGACAAGAGAGGGTAGCATCAGACAAGAGAGGGTAGCATTGGACAGGGTAGCATCAGACAAGAGGGTAGCATCAGACAAGAGAAGATAGCATCAGACAAGAGAGGGTAGCATCAGACAAGAGAGCGTAGCATCAGACAAGAGAGGGTAGCATCAGACAAGAGAGGGTAGCATCGGACAGGGTAGCATCATACAAAAGAGGGTAGCATCGGACAGGGTAGCATGAGACAAGATGGTAGCATGAGACAAGAGAGGGTAGCATCAGACAAGAGAGGGTAGCATCAGACAAGAGAGGGTAGCATCAGACAAGACAGAGTAGCATCAGACAAGAGAGGGTAGCATCAGACAAGAGAGGGTAGCATCGGACAGGGTAGCATCAGACAAGAGAGGGTAGCATCAGACAAGAGAGGGTAGCATCAGACAAGAGAGTGTAGCATCGGACAGGGTAGCATCAGACAAGAGAGAGTAGCATCAGACAAGAGAGTGTAGCATAGGACAAGAGAGGGTAGCATCAGACAAGAGAGGGTAGCATCAGACAAGAGAGGGTAGCATCAGACAAGAGAGGGTAGCAGCATCAGACAAGTGAGGGTAGCATCAGACAAGAGAAGGTAGCATCAGAAAAGAGATGGTAGCATTGGGCAGGGTAGCATCAGACAAGAGAGGGTAGCATCGGACAGGGTAGCATCAGACAAGAGGGTAGCATCAGACAAGAGAGGGTAGTATCAGACAAGAGAGGGTAGCATCGGACAGGGTAGCATCAGACAAGAGGGTAGAGTCAGACAAGAGAGGGTAGTATCAAACAAGAGACGGTAGCATCAGACAAGAGAGGGTAGCATCAGACAGGGTAGCATGAAACAAGAGAGGGTAGCATCAGACAAGAGAGGGTAGCATCAGACAAGAGAGGGTAGCAACAGACAAGAGAAGGTAGCATTGGACAGGGTAGCATCAGACAAGAGGGTAGCATCAGACAGGGTAGCATCAAACAAGAGGGTAGCATTAGACAAGAGAGGGTAGCATCAGACAAGAGAGGGTAGCATCAGACAAGAGAGCATAGCATCAGACAAGAGAGGGTAGCATCAGACAAGAGAGGGTAGCATCGGACAGGGTAGCATCATACAAAAGAGGGTAGCATCGGACAGGGTAGCATCAGACAAGATGGTAGCATGAGACAAGAGAGGGTAGCATCAGACAAGAGAGGGTAGCATCAGACAAGAGAGGGTAGCATCAGACAAGACAGAGTAGCATCAGACAAGAGAGGGTAGCATCAGACAAGAGAGGGTAGCATCGGACAGGGTAGCATCAGACAAGAGAGGGTAGCATCAGACAAGAGAGGGTAGCATCGGACAGGGTAGCATCAGACAAGAGAGAGTAGCATCAGACAAGAGAGTGTAGTATCGGACAAGAGAGGGTAGCATCAGACAAGAGAGGGTAGCATCAGACAAGAGAGGGTAGCATCAGACAAGAGAGGGTAGCAGCATCAGACAAGTGAGGGTAGCATCAGACAAGAGAAGGTAGCATCAGACAAGAGATGGTAGCATTGGACAGGGTAGCATCAGACAAGAGAGGGTAGCATCGGACAGGGTAGCATCAGACAAGAGAGGGTAGCATCAGACAAGAGAGGGTAGTATCAGACAAGAGAGGGTAGCATCAGACAAGAGAGGGTAGCATCAGACAAGAGAGGGTAGCATCGGACAAGAGAGGTAGCATCAGACAAGAGAGGGTAGCATCGGACAGGGTAGCATCAGACAAGAGGGTAGCATTAGACAAGAGAGGGTAGCATCAGACAAGAGAGGGTAGCATCAGACAAGAGAGCGTAGCATCAGACAAGAGAGGGTAGCATCAGACAAGAGAGGGTAGCATCGGACAGGGTAGCATCAGACAAGAGAGGGTAGCATCGGACAGGGTAGCATCAGACAAGAGGGTAGCATCGAGACAAGAGAGGGTAGCATCAGACAAGAGAGGGTAGCATCAGACAAGAGAGGGTAGCATCAGACAAGAGAGGGTAGCATCAGACAAGAGAGGGTAGCATCAGACAAGAGAGGGTAGCATCAGACAAGAGAGGGTAGCATCAGACAAGAGAGGGTAGCACTCAGACAAGAGAGGGTAGCATCGGACAGGGTAGCATCAGACAAGAGAGAGTAGCATCAGACAAGAGAGGGTAGTATCAGACAAGAGAGGGTAGCATCAGACAAGAGAGGTAGCATCAGACAAGAGAGGGTAGCATCAGACAAGAGAGGGTAGCAGCATCAGACAAGTGAGGGTAGCATCAGACAAGAGAAGGTAGCATCAGACAAGAGATGGTAGCATTGGACAGGGTAGCATCAGACAAGAGAGGGTAGCATCGGACAGGGTAGCATCAGACAAGAGGGTAGCATCAGACAAGAGAGGGTAGTATCAGACAAGAGAGGGTAGCATCAGACAAGAGAGGGTAGCATCAGATAAGAGAGGGTAGCATCGGACAGGGTAGCATCAGACAAGAGAGGGTAGCATCGGACAGGGTAGCATCAGACAAGAGGGTAGCGTCAGACAAGAGAGGGTAGTATCAAACAAGAGACGGTAGCATCAGACAAGAGAGGGTAGCATCAGACAGGGTAGCATTATACAAGAGAGGGTAGCATCAGACAAGAGAGCGCAGCATCAGACAAGAGAGGGTAGCATCAGACAAGAGAGGGTAGCATTGGACAGGGTAGCATCAGACAAGAGGGTAGCATCAGACAGGGTAGCATCAAACAAGAGGGTAGCATTAGACAAGAGAGGGTAGCATCAGACAAGAGAGGGTAGCATCAGACAAGAGAGCATAGCATCAGACAAGAGAGGGTAGCATCAGACAAGAGAGGGTAGCATCGGACAGGGTAGCATCAGACAAGAGAGGGTAGCATCGGACAGGGTAGCATCAGACAAGAGGGTAGCATGAGACAAGAGAGGGTAGAATCAGACAAGAGAGGGTAGCATCAGACAAGAGAGCGTAGCATCAGATAGGAGAGGGTAGAATCAGACAAGAGAGGGTAGCATCGGACAGGGTAGCATCAGACAAGAGAGGGTAGCATCGGAAAGGGTAGCATCAAACAAGAGGGTAGCATTAGACAAGAGAGGGTAGCATCAGACAAGAGAGGGTAGCATCAGACAAGAGAGGTTAGCATAAGACAAGAGAGCATAGCATCAGACAAGAGAGGGTAGCATCAGACAAGAGAAGGTAGCATCGGACACGGTAGCATCAGACAAGAGAGGGTAGCATCGGACAGGGTAGCATCAGACAAGAGAGGGTAGCATCAGACAAGAGAGGGTAGCATCAGACAAGAGAGGGTAGCATCGGACAAGGTAGCATCATACAAGAGAGGGTAGCACTGGACAAGAGAGGGTAGCATTGGGCAAGAGAGAAAGCAGTATCGGACAAGAGAGGGAAGCATTAGAAAAGAGAGGGTAGCATCGGAGAGGGTAGTTTTGGACAAGAGAGGGCAACATCGAAGAGAGGGTAGCATCGGACAGGGTAGCATCAGACAAGAGAGGGTAGCATCAGACAAGAGAGGGTAGCATCAGACAAGAGAGTGTAGCATCGGACAGGGTAGCATCAGACAAGAGAGGTAGCATCAGACAAGAGAGGGTAGCATCAGACAAGAGACGGTAGCATCAGACAAGAGAGGGTAGCATCAGACAGGGGTAGCATTATACAAGAGAGGGTAGCATCAGACAAGAGAGCGCAGCATCAGACAAGAGAGGGTAGCATCAGACAAGAGAGGGTAGCATTGGACAGGGTAGCATCAGACAAGAGGGTAGCATCAGACAGGGTAGCATCAAACAAGAGGGTAGCATTAGACAAGAGAGGGTAGCATCAGACAAGAGAGCCTAGCATCAGACAAGAGAGGGTAGCATCAGACAAGAGAGGGTAGCATCGGACAGGGTAGCTTCAGACAAGAGAGGGTAGCATCGGACAGGGTAGCATCAGACAAGAGGGTAGCATGAGACAAGAGAGGGTAGAATCAGACAAGAGAGAGTAGCATCAGACAAGAGAGCGTAGCATCAGATAGGAGAGGGTAGAATCAGACAAGAGAGGGTAGCATCGGACAGGGTAGCATCAGACAAGAGAGGGTAGCATCGGAAAGGGTAGCATCAAACAAGAGGGTAGCATTAGACAAGAGAGGGTAGCATCAGACAAGAGAGGGTAGCATCAGACAAGAGAGGGTAGCATAAGACAAGAGAGCATAGCATCAGACAAGAGAGGGTAGCATCAGACAAGAGAAGGTAGCATCGGACAGGGTAGCATCAGACAAGAGAGGGTAGCATCGGACAGGGTAGCATCAGACAAGAGGGTAGCATGAGACAAGAGAGGGTAGCATCAGACAAGAGAGGGTAGCATCAGACAAGAGAGGGTAGCATCAGACAAGACAGCGTAGCATCAGACAAGAGAGTGTAGCATAAGACAAGAGAGCATAGCATCAGACAAGAGAGGGTAGCATCAGACAAGAGAAGGTAGCATCGGACAGGGTAGCATCAGACAAGAGAGGGTAGCATCAGACAAGAGAGGGTAGCATCAGACAAGAGAGGGTAGCATCGAACAAGGTAGCATCATACAAGAGAGGGTAGCATGAGACAAGAGGGTAGCATCAGACAAGAGAGGATAGCATCAGACAAGAGAGGGTAGCATCAGACAAGAGAGGGTAGCAACAGACAAGAGAAGGTAGCATCAGACAAGCGAGGGTAGTATCAGACAGGGTAGCATCAGACAAGAGACTGTAGCATTGGACAGGGTAGCATCAGACAAGAGGGTAGCATCAGACAAGAGAGAGGAGCATCAGACAAGAGAGGGTAGCATCAGACAAGAGAGGGTAGCATCAGACAGGGTAGCATCAGACATTAGAGGGTAGCATCGGACAGGGCAGCATCAGACAAGAGGGTAGCATCAGACAAGAGAGAGTAGCATCAGACAAGAGAGGGTAGTATCAGAAAATAGAGCGTAGCATCAGACAAGAGAGGGTAGCATCGGACAGGGTAGCATCAGACAAGAGAGGGTAGCATCATACAAGAGAGGGTAGCATCAGACAAGAGATGGTAGCATCAGACAAGAGAGGGTAGCATCGGACAGGGTGTCATCAGATAAGAGAGGGTAGCACTGGACAAGAGAGGGTAGCATTGGGCAAGAGAGAAAGCAGTATTGGACAAGAGAGGGAAGCATTAGAAAAGAGAGGGTAGCATCGGAGAGGGTAGCTTTGGACAAGAGAGGGAAACATCGAAGAGAGGGCAGCATTGGACAAGAGAGGGTAGCATCGAACAAGAGAGGGTAGCATCGGACAAGAGAGGGTAGCATCAGACAAGAGAGGGTAGCATTGGACAGGGTAGCATCAGACAAGAGGGTAGCATCAGACAAGAGAAGATAGCATCAGACAAGAGAGGGTAGCATCAGACAAGAGAGCGTAGCATCAGACAAGAGAGGGTAGCATCAGACAAGAGAGGGTAGCATCGGACAGGGTAGCATCATACAAAAGAGGGTAGCATCGGACAGGGTAGCATCAGACAAGATGGTAGCATGAGACAAGAGAGGGTAGCATCAGACAAGAGAGGGTAGCATCAGACAAGAGAGGGTAGCATCAGACAAGACAGAGTAGCATCAGACAAGAGAGGGTAGCATCAGACAAGAGAGGGTAGCATCGGACAGGGTAGCATCAGACAAGAGAGGGTAGCATCAGACAAGAGAGGGTAGCATCAGACAAGCGAGTGTAGCATCGGACAGGGTAGCATCAGACAAGAGAGAGTAGCATCAGACAAGAGAGTGTAGCATGAGACAAGAGAGGGTAGCATCAGACAAGAGAGGGTAGCATCAGACAAGAGAGGGTAGCATCAGACAAGAGAGGGTAGCAGCATCAGACAAGGAGGGTAGTATCAGACAAGAGAAGGTAGCATCAGACAAGAGATGGTAGCATTGGACAGGGTAGCATCAGACAAGAGAGGGTAGCATCGGACAGGGTAGCATCAGACAAGAGGGTAGCATCAGACAAGAGAGGGTAGTATCAGACAAGAGAGGGTAGCATCGGACAGGGTAGCATCAGACAAGAGGGTAGAGTCAGACAAGAGAGGGTAGTATCAAACAAGAGACGGTAGCATCAGACAAGAGAGGGTAGCATCAGACAGGGTAGCATTATACAAGAGAGGGTAGCATCAGACAAGAGAGCGCAGCATCAGACAACAGAGGGTAGCATCAGACAAGAGAGGGTAGCATTGGACAGGGTAGCATCAGACAAGAGGGTAGCATCAGACAGGGGTAGCATCAGACAAGAGGGTAGCATCAGACAAGAGAGGGTAGCATCAGACAAGAGAGGGTAGCATCAGACAAGAGAGCATAGCATCAGACAAGAGAGGGTAGCATCAGACAAGAGAGGGTAGCATCGGACAGGGTAGCATCAGACAAGAGAGGGTAGCATCGGACAGGGTAGCATCAGACAAGAGGGTAGCATGAGACAAGAGAGGGTAGCATCAGACAAGAGAGCGTAGCATCAGACAAGAGAGGGTAGCATCAGACAAGACAGAGTAGCATCAGACAAGAGAGGGTAGCATCAGACAAGAGAGGGTAGCATCGGACAGGGTAGCATCAGACAAGAGAGGGTAGCATCAGACAAGAGAGGGTAGCATCAGACAGGGTAGCATCAGACAAGAGAGGGTAGCATCAGACAAGAGAGGGTAGCATCAGACAAGAGAGGGTAGCATCAGACAAGAGAGGGTAGCATCAGACAAGAGAGGGTAGCATCAGACAAGAGAGGGTAGCAGCATCAGACAAGAGAGGGTAGCATCAGACAAGAGAGGGTAGCATCAGACAAGAGAGGGTAGCATCGGACAGGGTAGCATCAGACAAGAGAGGGTAGCATCGGACAGGGTAGCATCAGACAAGAGGGTAGCATCAGACAAGAGAGGGTAGTATCAGACAAGAGAGGGTAGTATCAGACAAGAGAGGGTAGCATCAGATAAGAGAGGGTAGCATCGGACAGGGTAGCATCAGACATAGAGAGGGTAGCATCGGACAGGGCAGCATCAGACAAGAGGGTAGCATCAGACAAGAGAGGGTAGCATCAGACAAGAGAGCGGTAGCATCAGACAAGAGAGGGTAGCATCAGACGAGGGTAGCATCAGACAAGAGAGGGTAGCATCAGACAAGAGAGGGTAGCATCAGACAAGAGAGGGTAGCAACAGACAAGAGAAGGTAGCATTGGACAGGGTAGCATCAGACAAGAGGGTAGCATCAGACAGGGTAGCATCAGACAAGAGGGTAGCATCAGACAAGAGAGGGTAGCATCAGACAAGAGAGGGTAGCATCAGACAAGAGAGCGTAGCATCAGACAAGAGAGGGTAGCATCAGACAAGAGAGGGTAGCATCGGACAGTGGTAGCATCAGACAAGAGAGGGTAGCATCGGACAGGGTAGCATCAGACAAGAGAGGGTAGCATCGAGACAAGAGAGGGTAGCATCAGACAAGAGAGGGTAGCATCAGACAAGAGAGCGTAGTATCAGACAAGAGAGGGTAGCATCAGACAAGAGAGGGTAGCATCGGACGAGAGGGTAGCATCAGACAAGAGAGGGTAGCATCGGACAGGGTAGCATCAAACAAGAGGGTAGCATTAGACAAGAGAGGGTAGCATCAGACAAGAGAGGGTAGCATCAGACAAGAGAGGGTAGCATCAGACAAGAGAGCGTAGCATCAGACAAGAGAGGGTAGCATCAGACAAGAGAAGGTAGCATCGGACAGGGTAGCATCAGACAAGAGAGGGTAGCATCAGACAGGGTAGCATCAGACAAGAGAGCGTAGCATCAGACAAGAGAGGGTAGCATCAGACAAGAGAGGGTAGCATCGGACAGGGTAGCATCAGATAAGAGAGGGTAGCACTGGACAAGAGAGGGTAGCATCGGACAAGAGAGGGTAGCATCGGACAAGAGAGGGTAGCATCAGACAAGAGAGGGTAGCATCAGACAAGAGAGGGTAGCATCTGGACAAGAGAGGTAGCATCAGACAAGAGAGGGTAGCATCGGACAGGGTAGCATCAGACAAGAGAGGGTAGCATCAGACAAGAGAGGGTAGCATCAGACAAGAGAGTGTAGCATCGGACAAGAGAGGGTAGCATCAGACAAGAGAGGGTAGCATCAGACAAGAGAGGGTAGCATCGGACAAGAGAGGGTAGCATCAGACAAGAGAGGTAGCATCAGACAGGGTAGCATTATACAAGAGAGGGTAGCATCAGACAAGAGAGCGCAGCATCAGACAAGAGAGGGTAGCATCAGACAAGAGAGGGTAGCATCGGACAGGGTAGCATCAGACAAGAGAGGGTAGCATCAGACAGGGTAGCATCAAACAAGAGGGTAGCATCAGACAAGAGAGGGTAGCATCAGACAAGAGAGGGTAGCATCAGACAAGAGAGCGTAGCATCAGACAAGAGAGGGTAGCATCAGACAAGAGAGGGTAGCATCGGACAGGGTAGCATCAGACAAGAGAGGGTAGCATCGGACAGGGGTAGCATCAGACAAGAGGGTAGCATCAGACAAGAGAGGGTAGTAATCAGACAAGAGAGGGTAGCATCAGACAAGAGAGGGTAGCATCAGACAAGAGAAGGTAGAATCAGACAAGAGAGGGTAGCATCGGACAGGGTAGCATCAGACAAGAGAGGGTAGCATCGGACAGGGTAGCATCAGACAAGAGGGTAGCATCAGACAAGAGAGGGTAGCATCAGACAAGAGAGGGTAGCATCAGACAAGAGAGGGTAGCATCAGACAAGAGAGCATAGCATCAGACAAGAGAGGGTAGCATCAGACAAGAGAGGGTAGCATCGGACAGGGTAGCATCAGACAAGAGAGGGTAGCATCGGACAGGGTAGCATCAGACAAGAGAGGTAGCATCAGACAAGAGAGGGTAGCATCAGACAAGAGAGGGTAGCATCAGACGAGAGGGTAGCATCAGACAAGAGAGCGGTAGCATCAGACAAGAGAGGGTAGCATCAGACAAGAGAGGGTAGCATCGGACAGGAGATGGAGCATCAGACAAGAGAGGGTAGCATCAGACAAGAGAGGGTAGTATCAGACAAGAGAGGGTAGCATCGGACAGGGTAGCATCATACAAGAGACGGTAGCATCGGACAGAGGGTAGCATGAGACAAGAGGGTAGCATCAGACAAGAGAGGATAGCATCAGACAAGAGAGGGTAGCATCAGACAAGAGAGGGTAGCAACAGACAAGAGAAGGTAGCATCAGACAAGCGAGGGTAGCATCAGACAGGGTAGCATCAGACAAGAGACTGTAGCATTGGACAGGGTAGCATCAGACAAGAGAGGTAGCATCAGACAAGAGAGAGTAGCATCAGACAAGAGAGGGTAGCATCAGACAAGAGAGGGTAGCATCAGACAGGGTAGCATCAGACATTAGAGGGTAGCATCGGACAGGGCAGCATCAGACAAAGAGGGTAGCATCAGACAAGAGAGGGTAGCATCAGACAAGAGAGGGTAGTATCAGAAAAGAGAGCGTAGCATCAGTAGTCAAGAGAGGGTAGCATCGGACAGGGTAGCATCAGACAAGAGAGGGTAGCATCAACAAGAGAGGGTAGCATCAGACAAGAGATGGTAGCATCAGACAAGAGAGGGTAGCATCGGACAGGGTGTCATCAGACAAGAGAGGGTAGCACTCAGACAAGAGAGGGTAGCATTGGGCAAGAGAGAAAGCAGTATCGGACAAGAGAGGGAAGCATTAGAAAAGAGAGGGTAGCATCGGAGAGGGTAGCATTTGGACAAGAGAGGGAAACATCGAAGAGAGGGCAGCATTGGACAAGAGAGGGTAGCATCGTAACACAAGAGAGGGTAGCATCGACGGAGCATAGAGAGGGTAGTATCAGACAAGAGAGGGTAGCATCGGACAGGGTAGCATCAGACAAGAGGGTAGCATCAGACAAGAGAAGATAGCATCAGACAAGAGAGGGTAGCATCAGACAAGAGAGCGTAGCATCAGACAAGAGAGGGTAGCATCAGACAAGAGAGGGTAGCATCGGACAGGGTAGCATCATACAAAAGAGGGTAGCATCGGACAGGGTAGCATCAGACAAGATGGTAGCATGAGACAAGAGAGGGTAGCATCAGACAAGAGAGGGTAGCATCAGACAAGAGAGGGTAGCATCAGACAAGACAGAGTAGCATCAGACAAGAGAGGGTAGCATCAGACAAGAGAAGGTAGCATCGGACAGGGTAGCATCAGACAAGAGAGGGTAGCATCAGACAAGAGAGGGTAGCATCAGACAAGAGAGGGTAGCATCGGACAGGGTAGCATCAGACAAGAGAGGGTAGCATCGGACAGGGTAGCATGAGACAAGAGAGGGTAGCATCAGACAAGAGAGGGTAGCATCAGACAAGAGAGCGTAGCATCAGATAGGAGAGGGTAGCATCAGACAAGAGAGGGTAGCATCAGACAAGAGAGGGTAGTAGCATCAGACAAGAGAGCGTAGCATCAGACAGGAGAGGGTAGCATCAGACAAGAGAGGGTAGCATCGGACAGGGTAGCATCAGACAAGAGAGGGTAGCATCAGACAAGAGAGGGTAGCATCAGACAAGAGAGGGTAGCATCAGACAAGAGAGGGTAGCATCAGACAAGAGAGGGTAGCATCAGACAAGAGAGTGTAGCATCAGACAAGAGAGGGTAGCATCAGACAAGAGAGGGTAGCATCGGACAAGAGAGGTAGCATCAGACAAGAGAGGGTAGCA
>CAWUFW010032545.1:0-13753 GCA_963921515.1 Calotriton arnoldi | reverse complement strand
GAATGATGATGGATTAAACCCAGATCAGTTGACTGGGGGTGAGTGCTTGCAATGTTCAACACTCCGTCCATCATCCCCTTTGGTTTTGCTATGTTCGCCCTAAGTTGGCAGGGTATGCCCAGACGTGGGTCCCTTGCTCACTTTGCCACTGGATTCAAGATAGCCTGGCTGATGACGGCTGTAAGCCAGAAACCGGTCCCAGGATGCTTGTTTCCGGTCCAGGGAAGACATGGCTTGGCAGTTCGGGCTGGACTGTTCCCATGAGGCACAGGGTCAGACTGATTTGCATATGGCCATGTCTGAACTGGGGTGGCGGAGTGAGCTAAAGAATGATGATGGATTAAACCCAGATCAGTTGACTGGGGGTGAGTGCTTGCAATGTTCAACACTCCGCCCATCATCCCCTTTGGTTTTGCTATGTTTGCTCTAAGTTGGCAGGGTATGCCCAGACGTGGGTCCCTTGCTCACTTTGCCACTGGATTCAAGATAGCCTGGCTGATAACGGCTGTAAGCCAGAAACCGGTCCCAGGATGCTTGTTTCCGGTCCAGGGAAGACATGGCTTGGCAGTTCGGGCTGGACTGTTCCCATGAGGCACAGGTTCAGACTGATTTGCATATGGCCATGTCTGAACTGGGGTGGCGGAATGAGCTAAAGAATGATGATGGATTAAACCCAGATCAGTTGACTGAGGGTGAGTGCTTGCAATGTTCAACACTCCGCCCATCATCCCCTTTGGTTTTGCTATGTTTGCCCTAAGTTGGCAGGGTATGCCCAGACGTGGGTCCCTTGCTCACTTTGCCACTGGATTCAAGATAGCCTGGCTGATGACGGCTGTAAGCCAGAAACCGGTCCCAGGATGCTTGTTTCCGGTCCAGGGAAGACATGGCTTGGCAGTTCGGGCTGGACTGTTCCCATGAGGCACAGGTTCAGACTGATTTGCATATGGCCATGTCTGAACTGGGGTGGCGGAGTGAGCTAAAGAATGATGATGGATTAAACCCAGATCAGTTGACTGGGGGTGAGTGCTTGCAATGTTCAACACTCCGTCCATCATCCCCTTTGGTTTTGCTATGTTCGCCCTAAGTTGGCAGGGTATGCCCAGACGTGGGTCCCTTGCTCACTTTGCCACTGGATTCAAGATAGCCTGGCTGATGACGGCTGTAAGCCAGAAACCGGTCCCAGGATGCTTGTTTCCGGTCCAGGGAAGACATGGCTTGGCAGTTCGGGCTGGACTGTTCCCATGAGGCACAGGGTCAGACTGATTTGCATATGGCCATGTCTGAACTGGGGTGGCGGAGTGAGCTAAAGAATGATGATGGATTAAACCCAGATCAGTTGACTGGGGGTGAGTGCTTGCAATGTTCAACACTCCGTCCATCATCCCCTTTGGTTTTGCTATGTTCGCCCTAAGTTGGCAGGGTATGCCCAGACGTGGGTCCCTTGCTCACTTTGCCACTGGATTCAAGATAGCCTGGCTGATGACGGCTGTAAGCCAGAAACCGGTCCCAGGATGCTTGTTTCCGGTCCAGGGAAGACATGGCTTGGCAGTTCGGGCTGGACTGTTCCCATGAGGCACAGGGTCAGACTGATTTGCATATGGCCATGTCTGAACTGGGGTGGCGGAGTGAGCTAAAGAATGATGATGGATTAAACCCAGATCAGTTGACTGGGGGTGAGTGCTTGCAATGTTCAACACTCCGCCCATCATCCCCTTTGGTTTTGCTATGTTTGCTCTAAGTTGGCAGGGTATGCCCAGACGTGGGTCCCTTGCTCACTTTGCCACTGGATTCAAGATAGCCTGGCTGATAACGGCTGTAAGCCAGAAACCGGTCCCAGGATGCTTGTTTCCGGTCCAGGGAAGACATGGCTTGGCAGTTCGGGCTGGACTGTTCCCATGAGGCACAGGTTCAGACTGATTTGCATATGGCCATGTCTGAACTGGGGTGGCGGAATGAGCTAAAGAATGATGATGGATTAAACCCAGATCAGTTGACTGGGGGTGAGTGCTTGCAATGTTCAACACTCCGCCCATCATCCCCTTTGGTTTTGCTATGTTTGCTCTAAGTTGGCAGGGTATGCCCAGACGTGGGTCCCTTGCTCACTTTGCCACTGGATTCAAGATAGCCTGGCTGATAACGGCTGTAAGCCAGAAACCGGTCCCAGGATGCTTGTTTCCGGTCCAGGGAAGACATGGCTTGGCAGTTCGGGCTGGACTGTTCCCATGAGGCACAGGTTCAGACTGATTTGCATATGGCCATGTCTGAACTGGGGTGGCGGAGTGAGCTAAAGAATGATGATGGATTAAACCCAGATCAGTTGACTGGGGGTGAGTGCTTGCAATGTTCAACACTCCGTCCATCATCCCCTTTGGTTTTGCTATGTTCGCCCTAAGTTGGCAGGGTATGCCCAGATGTGGGTCCCTTGCTCACTTTGCCACTGGATTCAAGATATCCTGGCTGATGACGGCTGTAAGCCAGAAACTGGTCCCAGAATGCTTGTTTCCAGTCCAGGGAAGACATGGCTTGGCAGTTCGGGCTGGACTGTTCCCATGAGGCACAGGTTCAGACTGATTTGCATATGGCCATGTCTGAACTGGGGTGGCGGAGTGAGCTAAAGAATGATGATGGATTAAACCCAGATCAGTTGACTGGGGGTGAGTGCTTGCAATGTTCAACACTCCGTCCATCATCCCCTTTGGTTTTGCTATGTTCGCCCTAAGTTGGCAGGGTATGCCCAGACGTGGGTCCCTTGCTCACTTTGCCACTGGATTCAAGATAGCCTGGCTGATGACGGCTGTAAGCCAGAAACCGGTCCCAGGATGCTTGTTTCCGGTCCAGGGAAGACATGGCTTGGCAGTTCGGGCTGGACTGTTCCCATGAGGCACAGGGTCAGACTGATTTGCATATGGCCATGTCTGAACTGGGGTGGCGGAGTGAGCTAAAGAATGATGATGGATTAAACCCAGATCAGTTGACTGGGGGTGAGTGCTTGCAATGTTCAACACTCCGTCCATCATCCCCTTTGGTTTTGCTATGTTCGCCCTAAGTTGGCAGGGTATGCCCAGACGTGGGTCCCTTGCTCACTTTGCCACTGGATTCAAGATAGCCTGGCTGATGACGGCTGTAAGCCAGAAACCGGTCCCAGGATGCTTGTTTCCGGTCCAGGGAAGACATGGCTTGGCAGTTCGGGCTGGACTGTTCCCATGAGGCACAGGGTCAGACTGATTTGCATATGGCCATGTCTGAACTGGGGTGGCGGAGTGAGCTAAAGAATGATGATGGATTAAACCCAGATCAGTTGACTGGGGGTGAGTGCTTGCAATGTTCAACACTCCGTCCATCATCCCCTTTGGTTTTGCTATGTTCGCCCTAAGTTGGCAGGGTATGCCCAGACGTGGGTCCCTTGCTCACTTTGCCACTGGATTCAAGATAGCCTGGCTGATGACGGCTGTAAGCCAGAAACCGGTCCCAGGATGCTTGTTTCCGGTCCAGGGAAGACATGGCTTGGCAGTTCGGGCTGGACTGTTCCCATGAGGCACAGGGTCAGACTGATTTGCATATGGCCATGTCTGAACTGGGGTGGCGGAGTGAGCTAAAGAATGATGATGGATTAAACCCAGATCAGTTGACTGGGGGTGAGTGCTTGCAATGTTCAACACTCCGTCCATCATCCCCTTTGGTTTTGCTATGTTTGCTCTAAGTTGGCAGGGTATGCCCAGACGTGGGTCCCTTGCTCACTTTGCCACTGGATTCAAGATAGCCTGGCTGATGACGGCTGTAAGCCAGAAACCGGTCCCAGGATGCTTGTTTCCGGTCCAGGGAAGACATGGCTTGGCAGTTCGGGCTGGACTGTTCCCATGAGGCACAGGGTCAGACTGATTTGCATATGGCCATGTCTGAACTGGGGTGGCGGAGTGAGCTAAAGAATGATGATGGATTAAACCCAGATCAGTTGACTGGGGGTGAGTGCTTGCAATGTTCAACACTCCGTCCATCATCCCCTTTGGT
Source organism: Calotriton arnoldi (assembly GCA_963921515.1). Lineage (NCBI taxonomy): Eukaryota > Metazoa > Chordata > Amphibia > Caudata > Salamandridae > Calotriton > Calotriton arnoldi. The sequence continues at coordinate 9,745 of CAWUFW010032545.1, read as the reverse complement.
TTTGCTATGTTTGCTCTAAGTTGGCAGGGTATGCCCAGACGTGGGTCCCTTGCTCACTTTGCCACTGGATTCAAGATAGCCTGGCTGATAACGGCTGTAAGCCAGAAACCGGTCCCAGGATGCTTGTTTCCGGTCCAGGGAAGACATGGCTTGGCAGTTCGGGCTGGACTGTTCCCATGAGGCACAGGTTCAGACTGATTTGCATATGGCCATGTCTGAACTGGGGTGGCGGAATGAGCTAAAGAATGATGATGGATTAAACCCAGATCAGTTGACTGGGGGTGAGTGCTTGCAATGTTCAACACTCCGTCCATCATCCCCTTTGGTTTTGCTATGTTCGCTCTAAGTTGGCAGGGTATGCCCAGACGTGGGTCCCTTGCTCACTTTGCCACTGGATTCAAGATAGCCTGGCTGATGACGGCTGTAAGCCAGAAACCGGTCCCAGGATGCTTGTTTCCGGTCCAGGGAAGACATGGCTTGGCAGTTCGGGCTGGACTGTTCCCATGAGGCACAGGTTCAGACTGATTTGCATATGGCCATGTCTGAACTGGGGTGGCGGAGTGAGCTAAAGAATGATGATGGATTAAACCCAGATCAGTTGACTGGGGGTGAGTGCTTGCAATGTTCAACACTCCGTCCATCATCCCCTTTGGTTTTGCTATGTTCGCCCTAAGTTGGCAGGGTATGCCCAGACGTGGGTCCCTTGCTCACTTTGCCACTGGATTCAAGATAGCCTGGCTGATGACGGCTGTAAGCCAGAAACCGGTCCCAGGATGCTTGTTTCCGGTCCAGGGAAGACATGGCTTGGCAGTTCGGGCTGGACTGTTCCCATGAGGCACAGGGTCAGACTGATTTGCATATGGCCATGTCTGAACTGGGGTGGCGGAGTGAGCTAAAGAATGATGATGGATTAAACCCAGATCAGTTGACTGGGGGTGAGTGCTTGCAATGTTCAACACTCCGTCCATCATCCCCTTTGGTTTTGCTATGTTCGCCCTAAGTTGGCAGGGTATGCCCAGACGTGGGTCCCTTGCTCACTTTGCCACTGGATTCAAGATAGCCTGGCTGATGACGGCTGTAAGCCAGAAACCGGTCCCAGGATGCTTGTTTCCGGTCCAGGGAAGACATGGCTTGGCAGTTCGGGCTGGACTGTTCCCATGAGGCACAGGGTCAGACTGATTTGCATATGGCCATGTCTGAACTGGGGTGGCGGAGTGAGCTAAAGAATGATGATGGATTAAACCCAGATCAGTTGACTGGGGGTGAGTGCTTGCAATGTTCAACACTCCGTCCATCATCCCCTTTGGTTTTGCTATGTTCGCCCTAAGTTGGCAGGGTATGCCCAGACGTGGGTCCCTTGCTCACTTTGCCACTGGATTCAAGATAGCCTGGCTGATGACGGCTGTAAGCCAGAAACCGGTCCCAGGATGCTTGTTTCCGGTCCAGGGAAGACATGGCTTGGCAGTTCGGGCTGGACTGTTCCCATGAGGCACAGGGTCAGACTGATTTGCATATGGCCATGTCTGAACTGGGGTGGCGGAGTGAGCTAAAGAATGATGATGGATTAAACCCAGATCAGTTGACTGGGGGTGAGTGCTTGCAATGTTCAACACTCCGTCCATCATCCCCTTTGGTTTTGCTATGTTCGCCCTAAGTTGGCAGGGTATGCCCAGACGTGGGTCCCTTGCTCACTTTGCCACTGGATTCAAGATAGCCTGGCTGATGACGGCTGTAAGCCAGAAACCGGTCCCAGGATGCTTGTTTCCGGTCCAGGGAAGACATGGCTTGGCAGTTCGGGCTGGACTGTTCCCATGAGGCACAGGGTCAGACTGATTTGCATATGGCCATGTCTGAACTGGGGTGGCGGAGTGAGCTAAAGAATGATGATGGATTAAACCCAGATCAGTTGACTGGGGGTGAGTGCTTGCAATGTTCAACACTCCGTCCATCATCCCCTTTGGTTTTGCTATGTTCGCCCTAAGTTGGCAGGGTATGCCCAGACGTGGGTCCCTTGCTCACTTTGCCACTGGATTCAAGATAGCCTGGCTGATGACGGCTGTAAGCCAGAAACCGGTCCCAGGATGCTTGTTTCCGGTCCAGGGAAGACATGGCTTGGCAGTTCGGGCTGGACTGTTCCCATGAGGCACAGGGTCAGACTGATTTGCATATGGCCATGTCTGAACTGGGGTGGCGGAGTGAGCTAAAGAATGATGATGGATTAAACCCAGATCAGTTGACTGGGGGTGAGTGCTTGCAATGTTCAACACTCCGTCCATCATCCCCTTTGGTTTTGCTATGTTCGCCCTAAGTTGGCAGGGTATGCCCAGACGTGGGTCCCTTGCTCACTTTGCCACTGGATTCAAGATAGCCTGGCTGATGACGGCTGTAAGCCAGAAACCGGTCCCAGGATGCTTGTTTCCGGTCCAGGGAAGACATGGCTTGGCAGTTCGGGCTGGACTGTTCCCATGAGGCACAGGGTCAGACTGATTTGCATATGGCCATGTCTGAACTGGGGTGGCGGAGTGAGCTAAAGAATGATGATGGATTAAACCCAGATCAGTTGACTGGGGGTGAGTGCTTGCAATGTTCAACACTCCGTCCATCATCCCCTTTGGTTTTGCTATGTTCGCCCTAAGTTGGCAGGGTATGCCCAGACGTGGGTCCCTTGCTCACTTTGCCACTGGATTCAAGATAGCCTGGCTGATGACGGCTGTAAGCCAGAAACCGGTCCCAGGATGCTTGTTTCCGGTCCAGGGAAGACATGGCTTGGCAGTTCGGGCTGGACTGTTCCCATGAGGCACAGGGTCAGACTGATTTGCATATGGCCATGTCTGAACTGGGGTGGCGGAGTGAGCTAAAGAATGATGATGGATTAAACCCAGATCAGTTGACTGGGGGTGAGTGCTTGCAATGTTCAACACTCCGTCCATCATCCCCTTTGGTTTTGCTATGTTCGCCCTAAGTTGGCAGGGTATGCCCAGACGTGGGTCCCTTGCTCACTTTGCCACTGGATTCAAGATAGCCTGGCTGATGACGGCTGTAAGCCAGAAACCGGTCCCAGGATGCTTGTTTCCGGTCCAGGGAAGACATGGCTTGGCAGTTCGGGCTGGACTGTTCCCATGAGGCACAGGGTCAGACTGATTTGCATATGGCCATGTCTGAACTGGGGTGGCGGAGTGAGCTAAAGAATGATGATGGATTAAACCCAGATCAGTTGACTGGGGGTGAGTGCTTGCAATGTTCAACACTCCGTCCATCATCCCCTTTGGTTTTGCTATGTTTGCCCTAAGTTGGCAGGGTATGCCCAGACGTGGGTCCCTTGCTCACTTTGCCACTGGATTCAAGATAGCCTGGCTGATGACGGCTGTAAGCCAGAAACCGGTCCCAGGATGCTTGTTTCCGGTCCAGGGAAGACATGGCTTGGCAGTTCGGGCTGGACTGTTCCCATGAGGCACAGGGTCAGACTGATTTGCATATGGCCATGTCTGAACTGGGGTGGCGGAGTGAGCTAAAGAATGATGATGGATTAAACCCAGATCAGTTGACTGGGGGTGAGTGCTTGCAATGTTCAACACTCCGCCCATCATCCCCTTTGGTTTTGCTATGTTTGCTCTAAGTTGGCAGGGTATGCCCAGACGTGGGTCCCTTGCTCACTTTGCCACTGGATTCAAGATAGCCTGGCTGATAACGGCTGTAAGCCAGAAACCGGTCCCAGGATGCTTGTTTCCGGTCCAGGGAAGACATGGCTTGGCAGTTCGGGCTGGACTGTTCCCATGAGGCACAGGTTCAGACTGATTTGCATATGGCCATGTCTGAACTGGGGTGGCGGAGTGAGCTAAAGAATGATGATGGATTAAACCCAGATCAGTTGACTGGGGGTGAGTGCTTGCAATGTTCAACACTCCGTCCATCATCCCCTTTGGTTTTGCTATGTTCGCCCTAAGTTGGCAGGGTATGCCCAGACGTGGGTCCCTTGCTCACTTTGCCACTGGATTCAAGATAGCCTGGCTGATGACGGCTGTAAGCCAGAAACTGGTCCCAGAATGCTTGTTTCCAGTCCAGGGAAGACATGGCTTGGCAGTTCGGGCTGGACTGTTCCCATGAGGCACAGGGTCAGACTGATTTGCATATGGCCATGTCTGAACTGGGGTGGCGGAGTGAGCTAAAGAATGATGATGGATTAAACCCAGATCAGTTGACTGGGGGTGAGTGCTTGCAATGTTCAACACTCCGTCCATCATCCCCTTTGGTTTTGCTATGTTCGCCCTAAGTTGGCAGGGTATGCCCAGACGTGGGTCCCTTGCTCACTTTGCCACTGGATTCAAGATAGCCTGGCTGATGACGGCTGTAAGCCAGAAACCGGTCCCAGGATGCTTGTTTCCGGTCCAGGGAAGACATGGCTTGGCAGTTCGGGCTGGACTGTTCCCATGAGGCACAGGGTCAGACTGATTTGCATATGGCCATGTCTGAACTGGGGTGGCGGAGTGAGCTAAAGAATGATGATGGATTAAACCCAGATCAGTTGACTGGGGGTGAGTGCTTGCAATGTTCAACACTCCGTCCATCATCCCCTTTGGTTTTGCTATGTTCGCCCTAAGTTGGCAGGGTATGCCCAGACGTGGGTCCCTTGCTCACTTTGCCACTGGATTCAAGATAGCCTGGCTGATGACGGCTGTAAGCCAGAAACCGGTCCCAGGATGCTTGTTTCCGGTCCAGGGAAGACATGGCTTGGCAGTTCGGGCTGGACTGTTCCCATGAGGCACAGGGTCAGACTGATTTGCATATGGCCATGTCTGAACTGGGGTGGCGGAGTGAGCTAAAGAATGATGATGGATTAAACCCAGATCAGTTGACTGGGGGTGAGTGCTTGCAATGTTCAACACTCCGTCCATCATCCCCTTTGGTTTTGCTATGTTTGCCCTAAGTTGGCAGGGTATGCCCAGACGTGGGTCCCTTGCTCACTTTGCCACTGGATTCAAGATAGCCTGGCTGATGACGGCTGTAAGCCAGAAACCGGTCCCAGGATGCTTGTTTCCGGTCCAGGGAAGACATGGCTTGGCAGTTCGGGCTGGACTGTTCCCATGAGGCACAGGGTCAGACTGATTTGCATATGGCCATGTCTGAACTGGGGTGGCGGAGTGAGCTAAAGAATGATGATGGATTAAACCCAGATCAGTTGACTGGGGGTGAGTGCTTGCAATGTTCAACACTCCGTCCATCATCCCCTTTGGTTTTGCTATGTTCGCCCTAAGTTGGCAGGGTATGCCCAGACGTGGGTCCCTTGCTCACTTTGCCACTGGATTCAAGATAGCCTGGCTGATGACGGCTGTAAGCCAGAAACCGGTCCCAGGATGCTTGTTTCCGGTCCAGGGAAGACATGGCTTGGCAGTTCGGGCTGGACTGTTCCCATGAGGCACAGGGTCAGACTGATTTGCATATGGCCATGTCTGAACTGGGGTGGCGGAGTGAGCTAAAGAATGATGATGGATTAAACCCAGATCAGTTGACTGGGGGTGAGTGCTTGCAATGTTCAACACTCCGTCCATCATCCCCTTTGGTTTTGCTATTAAAAGTCCCCCACCTGGCTTTAGTGAGTCATACATGCTGAACACATTGTTTTAAACCTCTGCATCATCTGGTTGGTAACCACCTCTTAGGCAGGAAGTAATTTACAAACTACTTAGACTGTGTTTCTCACAGCCACACATGCTACAAACGGAGGGTGTTACACTGTAACCATCTGATCATTGTGTGTAGTGATTTAAATTCACATTTGCCCACCCTCCTACCCATAAGCTGCGGCAATCACAGATGTCTTCCAGGTTATGTTCCTCATCCCAGTATCTACGACTATCTTTGAAATAGACTCCACTTACATTACTCACCAGTTAGAGTGTAAACAATCTAAAATGGAGTCTTTGACCTGCTACCTTGTAGGCTAAGGGTGGAGCCACAACAGACCTTATGATTCAAACAACTTTGAAGTAAAACAACTTGTAAACATCCATACTCAACTCTAGATGGCAGATGTATACAGAGAATATTAATCTACAGTCCTACAAGATACAAACTGATGGCTGCAGGGTAGGTAACCATTTTCTTTTGGGTCGTTTTCATTGAGGGCCGATAGGTCTTTGATGCAACAGTCCGTATAAGACTCCTTAGCTTGCACCTTTCATTTCTTAAGCTGCCCCTATATCTTGTCTATGAATCATAAGATCGAATATGGCTTCAATTTGTTTTACTGCTGCTCATATGATCGTTTTGTTTCCAGGTGCTCACATAATTAGGGGCATGAGTTTTATTCAAATCATATAAGATCTGAATGGAGGTCTGGCATGCCCCATTTTTTACTGCAAATGGGATTCTTTTGACTAGTGCTTTGGTCCTTTCTGTTGCAGGTTGTTCCAGTCTGTTGCACAGTGTTGCATGGGGCAGAAACAGGCTCAGCAAGTGATGGAAGGTACTGGTGCCAGTTAAGTAGGAATGGAGCAATCCTCTCTTGATCCTACAAATGCGTGCTGCAAAAAGTAACAGCCTGGAGGTTCGTATCCAAATCGAACAAGCGTCAACTGGAAAATCTATCTGCACTCTACCTGACTTTTCCAAGCTCGCTTATTTGGGTACTGATGATCCCAAGCTTCCAGGGAAATGCCCTCACGTGGAGGGCATGTTTCAATCAAAATAATATAAATATATAAATATTTTTTTGACATTTCGCCAAATTCTAGAAGTTGCTGTGAATATTGTTTTGAACTTGTGTAAATACATCGAACTGGAGAGAAAATTTTAGCCTGGACAATTCCTTTTTTGGGGTGCGTGCAAATTGTGTAACGATGGTGGGAGGCTTACTGCCACAGGATTGACTTTGAGAGACAGGAGCTGATGCCAAGCACTTGGATGGACAAGATGCGAGCTGTGGGGAGATTTTTTTCTTTACAGGCCGAGACTTCCAAAGAATATTGAAGAGCCGGATTCAATATTATGTAATTTATTTTATTTTTGTTTTTGAGGGGGGTGTGGGACGGGGCTGGACCTTTAATCACTAATTTGTGTTAAAAAATAAATACATTTAAAAAACTGTAAAAAGTGAATGTGTTGGACTGGGGGTGGATCTTGCGTGAAATTGGGCGAAAAGAGTTAAGATAGTAGGAGGTGTATATCTTTAAAATCATCTGCCTCCCACCAAAGGAGGGATATGACCCTTCCTGCTGATGACTAATGCACACCCATGCCATGCTCCAGCCATCAAGAGAAGAATCTGTTCTCACTGTTTGTATTTTTTGTAAAGAATGAAAACTTTGAATTTGCCCTCTCATAAAGGACTTGTAAATTATAAAGTGCGAAGGGCAAAACATCTATAAACTACTCAGAGGTCACAGTTTAAGTTTGTAATATAAAATATAAAATAAAAAATATTGAAAATATTCAGAGAGTGGACCAATACAGGCCATTTTGTAAGGATTTTGAATGTTTTGTAAATGTATTGATCCTTGTATTGTTTTGTAGCCTTTCCATTTCTTGGACAAAAGTTCTCCCACTTGTATGTATGCATTCTGTAGTTACACATTAAAGTCATGACCTGCAGTAAGTTATGGATGATGTGTTTGTTAATGCGGTATGTTGACAGCACTCTCACCAAGGATTTGACAAACTGGGTAACTTTCAGTGCTTAAGAAAAACATCAATTATTACGTTCTTGAAGATGGAACCCAGGAGCTTCTGTATATTTCGGTCTTCCAACCTTTCATTTATTGATATTTATGAATGCAGTAATTAACAGGTACTGGGAAAACACTTTGATAACCATTATTCAACAACAAACATTACAGAAAGAAAGAAATGCAGGTATAAAGTGCAAAGCCAAACCTGCATTGAAAAAGTTAGTAGGTCTGGACCTGTTTTAAATTACAATATCTGGTAGAGAATTCTAGCCGCAGATTCCTTTCAATGGAATTTCACTAGGCATCCAGACTGGATCCCCAAGATTTTTCGTGAGCATTACCCCTGCACGCCAGTAGGTGGTGTCAGCCGACTCCACGTGGCGTCATCTTCACCGGATGTAACATCTGTCACCTATATGTGTGCCACCTCGGAGCACTAAAGTCCGTTCTTCTCTTTCCACGCCAGCCATCAAAGATTCAAGAGAAAAGCCACCCCTCTGTCAGTTATTGACAGGCTTTTTGTGACATTTTGTCAACCTTTTTTGAGGTTTTTTCCTCTTGATGTGTCAGATGTCCTAGAGGAAGACCGGTTTTAAACCCTGTGGCGCCTGTCACCACGTCATGTTGGTGACGGACCCGCACCTCATGTTTGTGGTGTCTGGAGCCGACCACGACTCCAAGTTGTGCTCCAACTGCCGGACCATGTTGCCAAAGGCTTTGAAGGAGCTGTCCTTGAAGCTGCTAGCAGCCCGCCATGCGACTCCGTGAAAGTCAGTCCCGCTCGAGAGGAAGGTATCGGGACTGTTCCAGGAGTCCAAAGTCATCTGTCCCACTCAAGTTTGTCGGGGCACTCGGGTAAGAGACACAAAAACATAAGTTGAAGCACGCTTCGACTTCTCGTCCGTAGGCCAACACGACAAAGGAACATCGGCATTCAAGGCCTGGTTCCTCGGAACCTGTGCCTGGCCGACTCCCAGGCTCCTGTAATAAAGGAATTTACTTTGCCAAAACCGGACAGACCAATGAACTGTTTAGTGGATATGAAACTAAATATGAGAAGGCTGTGTGTCTTTCACACAGAAGGACTGTGTTCTTAAAAGAGAAAACAGAACAACAAAGATGTTGGGAGATTTAAATTGGAGAACAGCAGAAATTTTTTTTTGGAGTGAAGGAGTTACCTTTATTTTTTAGCACAAGATATATAGGTTTGGCTGCTTCAACAGTAGAAGTTCCAGTATTAGCTGTTTGAGACATTAGGAGCATTATTGAGTTCAAAAGCTTGATTCATTTATTTTGTGTATCCATCAAACATGTATCCAGATATGCATGAGCTATTTCTGTGCTTTCAGTTCAGCACATGAGTTGCTGCTTCAACATGTATTTAGGAAATGTAGGGGCATATTAGCAAGACCGGCGATAAAATTATCGTCGTTTAGCTGATAGGAAACTGCACGCTAAACGAGCGTATAATGGGCTTGCTAATATGCGTTATAAGATTCAATAGAGCCCAGGTTAGATGTCCTGCACATCTAACCTGGGCTTCTATTGAATTCTATAACGCATATTAGCAAGCCCGTTATCGCCACTTTAGCGGTTAATTTCTCGCCGCTAAGGCGGCGATAATTTTATCACCGGTCTTGCTAATATGCCCGTAGTTCTACTCATAGTTGTGTTTTTCTGTGAAGTGATTATCACATGCTTTTTGATTTCATAGTTTTATATTTGTGTCTTTCAGTTATGAAATAAGGTTTTCACTTGTAGTTGTGTTTTCAATTTAGAAATGTCGTTTTCAACAGTTTTTGTGTCTTTCAATTAAGAAATGCAGTTTTTGTGCTTTCAGTTAAGAATTGCAATTTTTCACTAGTGATGGGGTCTTTAGTTGAGAGATTCCGTTTTTGATATATGTGAATGGTGATAGTCAAGGGTCATGGGGTGGAATGTAATAAAAGAGGCGCTCTTGTGATTTGGCACCCTATGATGACCTCGACTACCACCATTTTAACTGACTTCAGTGTGTTATTTCACCCTAGCCTTAATGTGGGATGGTCCTACATATGCCTGCTTCCCTTCTGTTCTGTAAT
>CAWUFW010032544.1:0-13753 GCA_963921515.1 Calotriton arnoldi | reverse complement strand
TGCTTCGTTCCAGTTGCGTATTACTTAAAAAACTTTTGAAATTCACTGAAAAAACCATAGGTTTCAGACACGTTATAGTTAGAAATTAGCATTTAAAAACCTTTGAAATTCACTGAAAAAAACATAGGTTTTAGGGACAGTTATAGTTAATGGACATTTCACTCGTACAAAACCATAGAAATTCCCCCGTTATAGTTAGTTCAGCTAACTATAACTCGCGCCCGCAATGCACTGCTGATGACGTCACATATTACATCACTCATGACATGGTCAGTGACATCACTGATGACATCACTGATGACATCTCAAATGACATCACTGATGACATCATCCATGTGATAATTTCATGCATCTTCTCACACCCTAATATAACTTTTGATACACCCACTCTAAATTACAGACTGCCATTCTCAAAACCATAGACACTCCAACACCAAAAACTACATACCCACTCACTGATTCTTAGGTCTACACACACATCCACTCACTCACCCGTACAGTCACTCATACTTAGTCACTCAGTACAGGACTATCATATGCACTCATACACCTATATAAACACTCACACACCGCCACTCATCCATAGAGGTACTCAGACACCTAGTCAGTCATGCAAAAACTTAATCACACACCCATTTACTCACCTATACAGTTATACACACACCAGCTCACTTACTCATACAAATACTAGCACATTCTTACGCTCTTATACAATCACTGATACAAGAACACACTCATCCATACAGCCACTCTCACAATCACACACTCTCACTTATAGCCATTTATATACTCCAACACACATATATACTGCCTTTCACATATGTAGTTACTCACACATGTACCACTGAGATATACATTCAATCACTAACACACCCATACACACACTCACCCACCCATACAGTCCATCACAGATGCACTCTTGAAACCATGCACCCAGTGAATCACCAACTCACACATCTATGCACAGAGTCACACACACCCCACCCACACAAACACTCAGGCACCCATACAGATACTCAGACAATCAATCAATAAACCATGTAGACACTCATCTAGCTATTCAGAAAGCCATGCAGCCGCTTTACAAACCAACAGACAGACGGATACAGACATTCACACAGTTTAGTCACTAACCCATGCATTCAGTAAGATACATTTAATCACTCACTTATAGAGTCAGTCACTCACGTACTAAATCATCCATTCAGACACTTATACACCCACTCATTCTTCAATACGCCTTTCCCTATATATATTAAACATATTTAAACTTTACAGAAACACACAGTCACTGGATGATGTCATCAGTGATGTCATCAGTGATGTCATTTGAGATGTCATCAGTGATGTCACTGACCATGTCATGAGTGATGTAATATGTGACGTCATCAGCAGTGCATTGCGGGCGCGAGTTATAGTTAGCTGAACTAACTATAAGCGGGGAATTTCTATGGTTTTGTACGAGTGAAATGTCCAACTAACTATAACTGTCCCTAAAACCTATGGTTTTTTCAGTGAATATATATATATATATATATATATGATATGCGTGTGTGTACGATACAGCAACAAGAGGAGACACTCACTCAGGGATACATGGTGCTAAGGAATTTACTCCAACATGATGGGTTTCGGCCGTCCCAGCGGCCTAGCTCATATACATTGTCAGAAGGCAGCACGGTGTATATACAGTATGGTGGACATAGAAAAAAGACATAATGTGCTCCAAGTAACCAGTGAAAATAGGCGCCATCTCAACATGGTACAAAATAAATGCAATGAAGATGATACCGCTCATCAATCCTTAAATGAAATGTGTGTTAGAGGATCACAAGAGACTTATTTCAAGAGTAAAGCGCATATAACCATAAGCACATCACAAAGTGTTACAAACTATACATAGAAGCCAGTGTAGGCTGGTGTATTGCGTACGTTTCTGGGAATGCGAGTCCTGAGTGATATCGAAAACACTCTGCAGATACACTGAGCGTTCGGGATCAAAGAGACAGTGTAGGAAGCTGGCACTCTATATAGTGTACTAAAATGAAGCAGACTGTGCAAAGAGTCCAGTGAGACCCCTATTGGTGTACAGAGGCAAAAGTAGATAACACTAACGTTCTATTTGTGGTAGTGTGGGCGAGCAGTTAGGCTTATCAGAGGGTGGTGCTAAGCATTTGTTGTACTCACAGAGGCAATAAATGAGACACATACTCATGAATAAATCCAAGACCAATTTGCAAAAATAACACAGATTTTTATACAATTTTTAAAACCAAGAACTTTGTTCACAGGTAAGTTTTCTTTTAGTTATGAATTTTCAGGGTTCATAATATAACTCACTGTTGTGCGCAGTTACGCACAAGTAAAGTCTATAGGGAAAAATGCAAAAATGTATATAAAATTGTACAGACGGTTCTTGGGGTTCACCTTCAAGGTTTGGGTTAGAAGCAGGCCAAGTTCCAATGTTTCACTATTGTATTGTCAGTAGCATCCCGGATTCGGTTGGGGGCAGGGTGCTGAGGTCGTTGGTAGCTGGTGCACTATGAAGAAGGGGGCCACCTCAAAACAGGCTGCACAAGAGGACTTACAGGTAAGTCCGGGGCACCCCAAATAAGGGAACGGATCGCAAGGGCCTCAGGATCACGGGAGCACAGGTAGTTCATCGGTACCCAGACCGGTAGGGCTGGGTGCAGAGCAGATAGGTCAGCCGGGCTCTGTGCAGCAAGATGGTCTTTGCTGTTAGGGGCAGTAAGGTTGTAGGGATGATTCTGGAACAGCTGGGCTACTCACAAAGTAGTTCTCAGGTGTCTGGACACCCCTTGAAGGGTGCATGCTTCCTGGGCAGTTGGAGTCTGGATTGGGTTCTTAATCTCGGTGCAGGTGGTCCAATACCTCAGGTATTGCTATGGCACAGCTCCAGTAGGTCCTGGTGTCCTCTCACTTGGTGGGGGACAGATCTGACCCTTGGGCAGCTGGTGTACCACTTTTGTTTCGGTTGCTGCTTCACCAGGAGCGGCAATTCAGTAAGCTAGACTCTGTGGGTTTGGTGCTTGTGGATGCAGGGGAGTAGTTACTCTACTCCAAGGGAGTTCTCTGGTGATTGTCGAAGGGCTGGAGGTGCACTGGGGTTTTTGGAGGCCTCACAGCAGCAGGAGGAGTCAGAACACCTCGATGGTCGAGTCCTTTGAGGCAGCAGGCAGGGTTTCACATCAAAATTCTACAGCAGGTACTCCGTCCTCGGGTCAGAAACTCTTCTTTGCCCGTTTTCTTCTTAGGTTTGTCAAATCTGAAGTTCAGGCCCTAAGGGTGCCACCTTAGTTTTAAATTTAGGGGTGTTCAAAGGGGTGACAGGTGGTAGCCAATGGGCTACCTACCTTTAGGGTGTACCCTCTATGTGACCACTTCCATTGGGAAGGGGCACAACCTTGATAGGCTAATTCCCTCCATCCCAAGATGGAGGAATTCGAAAGGTGGGATCCACATCACCTACCCCGCCTTAAGGGTGGTACTAGCTGAATGTGGGCGCACCTCCTAATCTAACTTATTTTCCTGCCTGTCCTTACGCCAAAAGTGAAGCAGGGCAGGAGGGTTGGCATCCTCTACTAACTTGAGATGCGTGGGTTGCATTTCAAAGATGGCATCGCCTTTGAAGTTTCCCACCTTGGAATGCCTTTCAGGTCTGAGGGAGGTGTGAGCCTTATTTATGTTGGAATAATGTAAATATTACTGCTTATTTCATTCCAATTGCATTTATTTTCAAAACTATATGCCTGAAATGAAAAGCTGTTGCTTCAAATGTACAGTACCTTTTGCATTTTATATTATGTTTTTAATTTTTTTAGAAATATTTTTTAAATATGCGGTGCTCCATTTTATGTTTAGCATTTTAAATGTTTAGCATTTTAGTATTATCGTATACACGAAAGTGGAGTGGGTGTTGTATTCCTCTTAGGGTGTCCATAACGGGCTTTCCAGTATCATGTCCTTATATAGGCACAATTCGCCCTGCCCTTACATAGGCATAAATTCCCAGGCCTTATTTAGGCATTAAACCATGCACTCCAAATACAGGCATGGTCTCCGACATCCGTCCACCCTAACGTCACAACGAGTACATGAAGAACAGACCCTTAGGCTGCGGGAGTTTCCCTAGTCCAGGACTATTGATTTCTTCAAGGACTCATATATTATGTATAAACCGTTATTCCTTAGGAGTTCATTCATGACGTCTTTCGATGTCCGACTCACGTCAATACTAAACATTCCTAGGTACTCTCAGGTATAAATATACCTTCCCTAGCCCTTGTAATCCAGAGGAGACCTCGACTTCAGAGGAGCCCGTTTCCCGGCCTGACGCACTGAGAAGACGCTGTCATCCCTGCACGCAGAGAGTCCAGCTTCCAGTGATCTGACTTCCCTTGTGGGGTGTTGGAGTTCGAGACTGGCAAAGAGATTCCTACCTCTCTCATTCTTCAGGTATGGAGCTGATAAGAACCTAGAGGGACTCTTGGCATACTAGGCATACTAGGCTTAACATACTCTTAGTATACCATAGTAAGGAATACTTCACCTACTTCATACCTCTCCCTACACCTAGGATTAGGTTAGGTACATTGGGGTAGAACTAGATTAGAAACGCATCGTATGAGTACTCGCATTTTTAGCTCATGTTATTTATGTATGTGAATATACGCTAAAAGATAATGCTATCGCAGTATTATTTATTTCTACTGCTCACACTGTACATTATTTATCTCGCATACTGTCTTGTGATCGTAACAGCACATTTTACTTACACCAGAAACAAGACTGTTCAATAAATCTTTTATTGAAAACGCCCGTCTATTTCTTTCTGTGTAACTTGGAGAAAACTAAGCATGCACGATTCAGCTGAGTGAAATAGTTATCTATTGTTTCCACGACTCTGGGACACGTTCTGATTCTAAAGGGAAACATAGTGGTCATGTTTTGCGGCTGCCAGAAACTACTCCCTTCTTGTTGTCAAGGAGTTTCTAGTGGCCTCTGAGCTAGCTGGCACAAGTAATTAAGTTTAATATACTCGATAGGGACATACTGACCTTAGTCCTATGTCAAACCTATAGGATATATTATTCCAATGCGCAGAGCCTATTAGGGAAATAGGAGCTACACTACACCAGCATGACCCCCTACACTACACAAACACCACTGCACTACCCTAAACCCTAAAACGCTACCACCAGCATGACCCCCTACACTACTCAAACACCACTGTACTACCCTAAACCCTAAAACACTACCCCAGCACGTCCATCTACACTACCCATACACCACTGCACTACCCTAAACCCTAAAACACTACCCCCAGCATGACCCCCTACACTACTGCACTACCCTAAACCCTAAACCACTACCCCCAGCATGACACCCTACACTACCCAAACACCACTGCACTACCCTAAACCCTAGAAAAGAAACCCCCACCCCATGCCCAATCCCCCTTACCTCTCACTCCTCGTGGTTCCTCTCTCCTCGTGGTTCCTGCTTCACGTCGTCTCTGAGGGGCGGTGCACGTCGTTGTGAGGAAACGGAACAGCCTCTGTTTCCTTACAACGACATGGATCGTCTACATGTTTTTAGAACGCATGGTCATTTACCATACATACCTTTACAACAAAATTCGATGGAAAGGCATGCTTGGTAAATGACCATGCGTTCTAAAAATGCGTAGTAATGACTTCGTGATGTACAACGCATGCGTGGTAATGCATGCATTGTAATGGTATCGCAAAGTAAAAAGTTGTTGTAACGGCTGTTTACCGATCGAAGCTGGCCCCTGTTCTTCAGTGAGACGTTTATTTGATTAATTAGGAGGAAGGAATGTGTTTTTTTTACCGAAAAGTGCATTCCCAGCTGTTGTATTGTGAAAGTGTCCGCGTGGCTTGGTTTCACTTCCGGTGAGAGAGTGGAAGAGTCTGTTTGGATCTAAAGGAGTTCTGTTGTTGGACGGGGCCGGCGCGACATGTCATCAGAAAACATAGCTAATGGAAAGCGTCCTCTCTGAAGTGTGGAGCAGTGCCATGAGCGGTCAACGAGTGTGCGTCCCACTGCAGTATGACCGTACCTACGTGACCCATGTGCCACCTCCAGGGTACGGGAGGCAGAAGTGGCATCGCAGGTCCTCTTGAAGACCGTTGTAGCACTAATTCTACATTTTGGTACTAGGGCATTTTAACTTCGTTGTTCCTGCCAGATACAAAGAGAAGATCCTGTGTTATTCAGTGCCCTCGTTACCTTTTTGTGGGTTGTGGTGCTTGTCACTTCGCTGCCCCGCCGGTGCACACGACTGGGCACCCCACCTCGTGTGCCATCTGCAGGGCCTCTGCCCTCAGATCACTGGTTTCGGTTTCTGGAGTGGCAACATAAACAGTTGCTCCCAAAGGACTAGCCTGAACACTTAGGTGAATATCCCCTGCACCAGCATTCCACGGAAATTCTTTCCTAGCTCTCCCACGTCAACGAGGACGTCATAATAGCACGGCTCCGCTCGCGACACCGTATGAAGTCATCGGAGCCATAAGAGGACCTCGTCGGCGTGCTGACGTCAGTTCCACCCATTTTTTCCGTGCCACCGAGGCAAACAGGGGACCGAGACATTTTCACATGTATACATAGAATAATAAATATATATATATTCACTGAAAAAACCATAGGTTTCAGGCACGTTATAGTTAGAAATTAACATTTAAAAAACCTTAGAAATTCACTGAAAAACCATAGGTTTCAGGGGCGTTATAGTTAGTTGGACATTTCACTCGTACAAAACCGTAGAAATTCCCCGTTATAGTTAGTTCAGCTAACTATAACTCACGCGCCCGCAATGCACTGCTGATGACGTCACATATTACATCACTCATGACATGGTCAGTGACATCACTCATGACATAGGGTAGTGCAGTGGTGTTTGGGTAGTGTAGGGAGTCGTGCTGGTGGTAGTGTTTTAGGGTTTAGGGAAGTGCAGTTATGTTTGGGTAGTGTAGGGTGTCGTGCTGGGGGTAGTGTTTTAGGGTTTAGGGTAGTGCAGTGGTGTTTGGGTAGTGGAGGGGGTAGTGTTTTTGGGTTTAGGGTAGTGCGCCCAACCAGCCACAATATCCATGGAGAAAGGGGATCCTGACTCTTTGGAATGCTCCGTCAATTGAATAATTTGGGTCAAGGGCCCTACCACGTCCAAGACCTATCAATTCCTTTCTTGGGATCCCTCATATACTTGGAGAAAAAGGTACATCGTTTCTCATCAATTTCAGGCGTGTGTGCCACCTTCCCCTTCAGTGAGGGCCTGGGGCATTCTCCCCTCATCCTATTCCTGACCTCCCTTTCAAGGGGTTGATGGATTTTCCCCACCACATACTCTGCCACTTTGGCGTCAGGTGTCCACTCTGCTGACCTAGGATGGTAAATTTGGGTAGGCTCGAACATGTCCGAGTGGACCCCGTCCCCAACCGGGGACTGAGAGGAGTGGGACTCTGGACGTCAGGGACGCCCCAAGTCCTTATCCTCATCGGAGGAGAAATCATCCTCCGATACACCCTCTCCCTCTAAGGGAAACCCGCCGTCGGGGTCTACAATAGTGGTGACAGTGTCGGGGGCGCTAGAGGGAGCACGGCAAGATGGCCGCTCTGTAGAGCAGCTCCGCCGGCCAAGCCCAATATCCTATCATAATCCTGCATCATCTGCCTTTGTTTACGGCCATCTCGGCAAAATACAAGACAGTGAAGGCAATCAGCGGCAGCACGGCCAGAAACTGCAGATGGCGGAGCTGACTTGACAGCAGATCGGAGGCGAGAGAGGTTCTGGGCCTGCGGCGACAACATGGCGGACTGCATCCAGTCTATGCGGTGAGGTCTGGGGTGGGCCGCGGAGGCGCCGGCTTGGGGCTGCACTTGCTGTGGGGGCTGGGGCGCCGTGCTGCTAGACCTGTGATCGGGGGACCGTGGGGCGCGGGCTGAGGGCCGGTAAGTTCCTGCCGCCACGTGTAATCGGGCTGGAGGAGAAGGCCGCCCTCGATTCTCCAGCCTCGCGTCCTGCCGATGCGAAGTTGCGGACGGCGGTGTTGCCCGTTGCCGCTTGCGGCTGTGAGCCGGAGCCTCTGCCGGGCTGCCTAGATTCGGCGCTGCAGGGCTGTTTAGTGGCTCCTCGGGTGTTGATGCGGCGGCCCCACCTGTCTGCTGTGTGGTGGGACGATCGTTGGTGATTGGGAGTCCTCCTGCTGGGTGCCTGTGCTCTCTGCCTGTTGCTGCCCCGGAGTGGTTCCCTAAAGCGGGCAGTGGCGCCATTAACAGAAGGGAAAATGCAGCAGTTTGCGGGCTGTTGACACAAATGCCTTCAATGGGCTGCTGGTGAGCGTGGAATGAATCCGGTGCAATTGTAGTTCGCCCTTGTGGAAAGGTGCTACTCCGGTGCGGATCTACTTCTCCTCGCCAAGGCTGATGTGGACTAATGATAAAGCGAGACCCATTTTGGAGTCCCGTGGGTGGTTATAGACTCGCGGTGAAACTCAGCCTCTCATCGGATTGACAGGCGTATGGTACTGCGCTGGTTCCTCCACTGCGCAGCTGGGCCTCTCTTCTGACTCCGTACAGGCCTATATTTTTCCTGTTGGCCCGGTTTCTATCTGGCTTTATACACTGCCGGCGGACCTGGCTGGTAACATCGGTGGAGATCTGGGTGCATAACGACAGTAAGTTGTGCTGAGATCGGCGCAGCATTCCTTCACCTCGGCATCTCCGTGGGCCTCTGAGGCATACCGACGGACAAAGAGAGACTTTGAAACTCAGCCTCTCATCGGATTGTAAGGCGTATGTTGTCTCCTCCATTGTGCAGCTACACCTCTCTTCTGACTAAGTACAGGTCTATATCTCTCCTGTTGGGCCCGGTTGATGTCTGGCTTTATACACTGCCGGCGGACCTGACTAGTGACATCGGTGGAAATCTGGGCGCACAATTACAATAAGTTGTGCTGAAATCCGCGCAACATTCCTTCACCTCGGCATCTCCTTGGACCTCGGTGATATACCGTCGGACAAAGAAAGACTCACCTCCTTTTCTTCGGTCCGGGCCTCGCTCCGACCACTCTTGGCTGCGACAACATCATGGGTAAATCCGAACGCAGTCAGCCGCGACTCACATTTGAGCCACGCAAGACTAGCCGGGCTTCTCAACATGCTGCCTCCGACTCTGAGGCAGACGCTCCTACCGACCCTCTCACAAATATTGGGAAAACTCTTCTAGCGGTTCAGGCAAGTCTTCACACCATAGATGGAAAGATAGATAATCTGAATTCGCGCATGGACCACATGTCAGCAAAACTGGATAAGCATGCGCAACGCTTGGGGGAAGCGGAGACCCGCATATCGGACGCAGAGGATGGTCTACAACAGGTTACTGACAAAGCGGCCTCCATGGAAAAGGTGCTGGCAGTCATACAGGCCCGCAATGAAGACTTGGAAGCTAGGTCGCGCCGCAACAATGTGCGCATTACGGGCCTACCAGAATCCACCAATACAGGTCGGTTAGAAACTTACGTGGAAAATCTTCTCCGAGAGCTCTTTGGGGCTGAACAGTTGTCGCAGGTCCTGATAGTGGAGCGTGCACATCGTTCACAGGCTGCCCGCCCACCTCCGGGTGCGCCTCCACGTCCCATCATTGCCCGCCTTCTGAATTATAGAGATCGGGACACTGTGCTCCGGCTGGCGCGTGAAAAGGGCTCCATCATGCACCAAGGGAACAGTTTAGCCTTTTACCCTGATTTCACGATGGCAGTTCAAGAGGCTCGGAGAGAGTACCAACCTGTAAAGAAACTTCTCATCGCAGCGAAAATACCTTATGCTATGCTATACCCCGCAAGACTGCGCATAGAAGACAATGGAAAGCACAAGATTTTCACATGCCCGAAGATGGCGATGACTTTTGCTAAAAACATTACACGGCGCAGTAACTCCTCCACCGCTGGTGTGGGGCCAGATGCTGGAGGAAGTAGTGAATTGCCGAATGAATGATATTGTCCAGTATCCGCAAGGAATATCTCAGCCTGGTTTAATGTGTTATTCCTGAGCTGCATTGTATCCATTAACCATACTGCCACGCTGACTTTACACAACGATGGGATATTAATTGAAACGCACTGCTCCGATGTTATTGCTGGTTTATTGTGTTATCATTGAGCTGCAATTGTGTCCGTTAACCATGCTGCCACGCTGACTTTACACAACGATGTGATATTAATTGAAACGCACTGCTCCGATGTTATTGCTAGTTTATTGTGGTAGCACTGAGCTGCATTGTGTCCGTTAACCATGCTGCCACGTTGGCTTTACATAAAAATGTGTCATTAATTGAAAGCACTGCTCCGATGCTATCGCTGATGTTTGGTGAACATATTTACCTTGTGCTAGTGGCTTTGATCCAGCGTGATGATGTAACAGTTAGCATGCGGATATAATAATGATGGCTTGGCCACCTCCTGTTCTCATTGGGAGTGTTATTGTGCTCAGGCGCCCCCCTCATGGGTGTTTCTCGCAATTGGCTTCTCCCATGGTCTTACATTTGGGAATTGTTGTGGGAGGTTCGGGAAGGCTTTGGCATGTTGGGGTCGCTAAAGTGGGTGGGGGGTGTTGATGGGTGGGGGGGGATGGTAGGGATTGTTATCGTGACTGATTTAGTTTCTAAATCCTTTAACAGAGGCACGTATGTTCGTGCAAACAGCCATGGCAGTATTTGTTTAATGGTGCGGATAGGCATTCTGATGAGCTGGGCTAAGTGCGTCTCAGATATAATTTACTGCAATTGTTCATAGTAATGTGATGTCAATCTCCTGTTTAACATGGAATGTACGGGGCTCAATTAGCCAAAAGATTCGACAAGTTCTGGCGCATTTAGATCGCCATGGTATTGGCATTGCCCTTATACAAGAGACGCATCTAACACACATAACGGATAGGCTAGTGGGAACTCGCTGGGCTGGACATCGGATTGCTTCCTCATATTCTTCATATAGCCGCGGTGTCCTCACCCTGGTCAAACGAGGTCTCCCATTCACTGCAATACAAACTCACACAGACACAGCAGGGCGCTATGCTATTCTGCATGGGAAGCTGATAGGTACGCTTGTTACTATTGTTAATACCTATGGTCCAAACATTGATGACCCTACATTATATGAGAGCATTTTTGCTGTTCTCCGTGCACTACCGGATGCTATCATTATTTGGGGCGGAGACCTTAACACACATTTGGATCCCACTAAAGATAAATCTAGTGGAAGGGAGGGTCACTCTCCAGGGGCAGCGCGTGCAATTAATGATGGAATGGAAGACTTGGGATTGCTGGATGTCTGGCGCCATAGAAACCCTGATACACTGGAGGGCACACATATCTCCACTGCACATGGAAGCTGGTCTCGACTCGATTATTGGTTGATGAGTGGGGAGGCAGTGGGCTGGGTGACAGAAGTGGCTGGGTTACCGCGTACACTGTCGGATCACTGTCCTGTCCGCCTTGTCTTCTCTGTCCCGCTGTCTGTCCCTAGGGCCTTCACGTGGCGCTTTAGATCTGAAGCGCTGCTGGACCCTGTCTACGTGGAGACGATCCGAGAAGCCATAACACAATACTTCGATCATAATAAGGGGTCAGTTGATAGCGCTGGGGTGCTTTGGGAAGGGTTTAAAGCCACTATTCGGGGCACCTGCATCAGCACAACAGCCGGTATATTAAAAGATCTGAGAGGACAACTGTCTAGGCTCGAGACCACGCTTAAAAAACTAGAACAGGAATATGAAGCCGTGCCTGATGAGTCGACACTAGCTTCCCTTAAAGAGGCTATTATGGAACATGAAGCTATGGCGGAGGTTGAGATTAAATATATATCGAAACGCCATAGAGCACGTGCCTACGGAGAGGGTGGCAGGCCGGGACATCATTTAGCTAACAAGATTAAATACCGATTGGAGAGAGAGATAATCACTAAAGTCACCGATGAGACGGGCCAAGACTATCACAGTATTCCAGACATAGCAAATCAATTTCGGCGATTTTATGAGACACTGTACACCTCCTAAGGTGAGACAGATGGTGCCGATCTTGATAAATACCTCTCGCAGACAGCTATCGCATGGCTATCGGATGGTCAGAGGGACTATCTAAACCAACTGATCACGGTGGAAGATATCCAAATGGCGATAAAAACGTTACCCAATAAAAAAGCGCCAGGCCCCGATGGCTTTACATGTGAATTCTACAAGGCCTATGTTGAAGAACTCTCCCCTTATTTATTAGAAATGTACGCTGAAGCGTATGATGTGGGGGTACTGCCGCCGTCACTTCGAGAGGCACTAATAATAACGCTACTCAAGAAAGATAAATCACCGGCCTGTGATTATATCACTTTATGCAGACGATATGCTGCTTTTTGTGCGGGAGCCAGGCACTTACTTAGCACCTGTTATCCTTGAATATATTCGTTTTGCCCGGTTTTCTGGCCTGAATATTAACTGGTCTAAATCTGTAGTGATGCCGCTGACGGAGAGCACTATCCCGCATGAACTCGAATTCCCTTTGGTGTGGATCACAGGCTCGGTAAAATACCTGGGGGTGTGGATTAACCGAAATCCAGAGGTTGTTATCCTTGAGAATTACGGGGCTGCTACAGCGATACTGGAACAACAAGTGGATAGATGGGTAAAACTCCCGCTCTCGCTTGCAGACCGTATCGCATTGGTCAAAATGGTGGTGTTACCCAAATTTTTATATTTTTTCAGTAACATACCAATTCAACTCACGCAACAATTTTTTAAAACTCTGCGCACATTGCTGCTTCGCCTCATTTGGGGTGGCCGTCAAGCGCGGGTGCGTTGGGATACTCTCACATTGGACTACAAACATGGAGGCTTTAATGTACCTGATTTTTATCTCTACTACCTGTGCGCACAAGCACAATACGCACATTTCTGGTTCTCCTCGCATGCGTTTGTGCCTCATGTAGCCGTAGAACACTGGGAGGCACACCCCATTCCACTGAGCTCCTTGTTAACTCACAATCATAGGACCTCACCTCGCAACACGTTCAGCCCCATTAACACCACGATCGCTGCCTGGCAGGCGTTGGGTCGAGAGGCAGGAAAACTACCATTGTACTCTCCACTCTTACCGGTAGCTCATCACTCGAGCGTATCTGTAACACATGAGCAGGGAGCACTGCGTACACTAGAGCAAGTGGGCATAACCAAGCTACAAGACTTATTTCTGGATGGCACTTTTATGACCCCCACTGACATGAATTACATTCAGAATAAGACACCGCTCTTTGTGTTTTACATGCATAGATTAAAAAAGGCGTTGCAGATCCACTACCCTACATTCCCCTCAGAGCCACCCGAGACACTGGCGTTACGTACACTTCTCATTGCCCCTACCCACCATAAGCTAGTCACCAAGTTGTATAGCTCTGCACGGGAAGACAGGCCCCTCAACTGTGACAGGAGCCTCGACACTTGGAATGCATATCTCGATCCCCCACTCACGCAGAAGGAATGGGAAGTCTGCTGCCGGCTCACTGGCGCCCTCACCTCGAACGGAAATACCTACACCAGGTTTATTACACCCCACACAAGCTTGTTAAATATGGGTTCCGGGACACAGATGCTTGTATTCTAAGGTGATTTTACCATGTGAAAAACCTTCTGCTGGGATATCATGAATCATGTTTGAGAGAACACTATTT
>CAWUFW010032543.1:0-13756 GCA_963921515.1 Calotriton arnoldi | reverse complement strand
TGTCCTTTGTTCTCCAGGACTCGCCAGGGACTCTGCTGATGCAGAGTCTTAGGCCTGGTTTTTGCATTTCCCCTTGGGCTGGAAACCCTGATGCTTTACATAGACTCTGCTCAGGCGAGTGGTGGTGCTGGATCTCAGGTAGGACCTCTTCTCCTTCTTCCTTCAATGCCTCAGAGATTTTGAATCGAGTTGGACTTGAAGAATCAGTGAGTGTTGTCCACACCTCTTCTTCGTCACGTCTCACTCTCTTTGTATGTGAGGCATGGATCCAGTTCGAAAGACCTGCACTTTTCACTAGGATTACTTGATGAGGTCCTCTCCAGTGCTCTTCCAAACAACTTGAGCACAGGCGTCATCACAAGAACCCAATCACCTGGGTTCAGGTCATGACAAGGGTCGAACCTCACAGCTGGCGTCACCAAGTCAACCTGATGAGAGAAAGAACGCACCAGATCAGCCAGTTCTTTGCAATAGTTGGGAACTATGTCATCTTTAATATTCAGAAGTGCAGCTGCAGGAACAGAAGGGATTCTCATGGCTCTCCCTATCAATATTTTGTGGGGGTAGAGTCCTGTTCTTTGACAGGGTGTGCTCCGAATGCTCATGAGTACCACCAGGAGAGCATCTGTCCATTTAATTGATGTGGATGCACATGCTTTTGCTAACTTAGCTTTTTTCATCCCATGCACCCTCTCCTGATACTTACAGCCTATAACTGCAGTGGAATTGCTAGTTGATATCTAAGGCTGTGCATTACAGCTGCATCACTTTACGTTTAATGTGACTGCCTTGATCTGATTCAAGATAAACAGGCATGCCAAACCTCAGGGTCAACTCCCTCAAGAGTAGCTTGGCCACGGTCAGAGAGTCGAATCACCTAGTTGGGTATGCCTCTACCCATCTAACAAACTTTAATTAGGATATACCCCAGCTGGTTACAGCGGGCATCTATAAGATGTCTATTTGATGACGATTGAATGGCCCATTTCATCTTCCTATGTGACTCATGGGCACAGTGGTTTTTCTTCCTGCGTTTATTTTCTGAAACACAATATAACTTAGACAAAGATTTTCAGCCATGACACAAAAGTGTGGATTGTGCCAATAGCGCTTAAAGGTCTGCACTATTCCATCTTGAGCGACGTGGGTTGGGCCATATAAATGTTGGACCATTGCCGATGACATGGAATGAGGCCGTACTGGTTTCCCACCACTAGACACCCAGATATCACCAGAATCTTTCACACAGCCCGCTCTTTCCTATTTTTCTTTCTCAATTTGGGGGCCTCATGCTTTAACTCTTGGAGCTCACTAAAGATCTGCACAGTAATTTGCAGCGTATTTAGAACAGTTTCATTCCATCACTGCATGGATCATACAAGTGAAATGTGTTGGACTCAACAGCGCAGTATCTGGCAACCTCATCAGCGTATCTATTTCCGGTGGGGACACAATTGTCGCCCCTCTTGTGGGCAGCACACTTCACAACCACTATTTCTCTTGGTAACTCGAGCGCGTTCATCAGGTTTATTATATACAGGCTATTATGTATATAGGGGGACCAGAGGAGGTCAAGAAACCTCTCTGTAACCACAGTTGCCCAAAGTCATGCACCAAACCAAATCCATACTGGCCGTCAGTGTAAATGGGAACCCTCAGCCTGTCAGGTGTGCAGCATGCTCTTGTGACAGCAATTAGCTCGGCTACTTGTGTGGCGGTAACCTTGCACAAATAAGATTCTTCCAAAACACCATTCGTGTTGTAGACAGCATATGCTGTTCTCAAAGTACTGCATCTGTCTCTTAAAAAAGAGCCATCTTACAAATAGTGTGTGATTAGATTCTTTGAATGGAATTCCAAAATGTCTAGTCCAGGCTTGGCTTGTGCGCATAACTCTATTGCATCACCACAACTATGGTCAAATTCACACTCTTCAGTGTCATCTTTGGGAATAGGCAAAAGCGTTGCATGATTTAATGTTTTGTGAAACTGTAATGAAACATCCTCGGAGGCCAAAATCACCTGTGCATATATCTAGTGAGGCAGGTACTTGTCATGTGATGAGTTTGAGTGTGGGTCATGAGAATTTTAATCAATTGCAGGACCATTACAATGAGCAGCAACTGCTTTGAGGCAACCAGAAAGCGAGGTGGCGACTGGATCAAGTGTAGTAGAAAAGTATGCCACTGGCGCTTCACCGCCACCTGAGTCTGTGCCAACACAGACAGTGCACACCTGTTATGTTCGTGATATTCCAAGGTGAACTCCTTGTTGCGGTCTGGCATTCATAGAGCAGGAGCACGACAAATTAAATATCTGAGCTCTAGCAAGGCTTACATGTATTCTTCGTCAAGCGACACCAGGTCACTGATGTGCGTGAGTCTCTGTAGGGGCTTCATCACAAGGGAAATGTTGGGAATCCACTGGCGACAGTAGCCCACAATTCCCAGAAACATTCTCACTTGTGTGGAAGAGCACTTCATCTTCAAAACTCGAGATGCGCTCATGTGATACTCTCCTGTAGTAACTGAGGTCCGGATGTGTAGAGGATGTTCAGTAGATTTATTGAAGTAGATTACAAGACATGCAGTTTAGTCCGGTACAGACCCCACCAGGAGCAGCCAGCATGCTGCTCAGCCCACTCAACTGAAACCCTGCTCTCAGATTCCCAACATTCTTAACCGCATCATCACAGCAGTATTCCATTGGCTAGGCATGTGGTAGAATAGTATTGCACTTACAAAGACAGAATACTACATATTCTATCTCCCTTTCCAATGTGGTGTCCTAAATAATGGACTTCCTTCTGACAGTACTGCAGTTTATCATGGGAAACCTTGCACTCATTCTCAGCAAGATGGTAGAGCAATCGTGCCCTGTCTACATGCCTGTTTAGTCACAGATGCCACAAGCAGATCATTGAAGAACTGCACCAAGGTCGAACTGCAAGGTCACTGTAGGGTCTCTGCATTTTTCTTTATTACTTGATTGAAGAAAGAAGGGCTTTCTGTTTACCCTTGAGCAGCTCTACTCCACACAAGAGTTTTATCTTGGAATTTGAACACGAAAATGTATTGGCTATCCTCATGTAGAGGAATGGAAAAAAATACTTGACACAAATAAATGACTACAAACCCCTCAGCATCTGGGGGAATTTAAAAAAAGATTATGGCAGGGTTCAGTTCCTTTGGACATCATAGGATGACAATGTTGTTGATTTTTCTAAGATCCTGCACTAATCTCCAATTTATTTTGATTTGTGAAGAGCAAATATCTGAGAGTTACAAGGACTCCTGATTACTTCCTTTAGAATGCCCTGTTCTAACATGCTTTAGTTATTGGTATTACATCAACTATTGCTTCTGGTGGGAGCTTGTAATGGGGAGTCTGTGGAAAGACTGTGTCTTGCCTCAATGTGATTTTTAAGGGTTTTGCATTTTTGATCTGCTTAATTTCTTTCCCTGTAAAATCCCACACTTCTTTATTCACAGTCTCTTTTAAATCAACGAGTAAATGCTCCTTCATTGGGAACAGGTATAACCGGACCACTAATTCTTGGGACTTTATTTTAAATTCTGCATCAGTTGCCTGGGTTTCCATCTTCATGCAGTAAATCACACAACTGAGTTTGCAAATCAAATCCCTTCCCAGCAGGTTCAATGGACTTGAATCGCACATCACAAATAGGTGATTGTTTCTGATTGAACCTATTTTTACCATGACTAGAGCTTGAACTTTGTTTGTGCACTTGTTATTTGTGATACCTTGCAACTTGGATCTCTTTTCCCAAAAGGGGCTCTTATGGGACTTTAACCATTCTAACGGTCGAGCGGGTAGCTCCAGTATCAATCAAAAATTATATGGGATGGCCATTCACCTCATCTTCTACAGATGGGACACACTGGTCTACCTCTAGAATTGTACTAAACACTCAATTCTTCTCCCCCCTCGGGCATCGTCATTGCGACTGATGGAAACAATGGGATTCTCAAACATCAGGGGACCTAGGAAGTATGATTGTTAATCATGAATGGGTTCTGCTGAACTCTGGGACAGGGCTGGAAGTTTGAACCTCTATTCTGCATTTGTGGATGTACCATGGGGGCTTGGGGCACATTCGGCCTCATGTATGGTGGAGCTACAGAATGGGCATTGAGGCCTTTGGTATCGGGCTCTCCACCTGCTTTACCCCATCTTATGACATGATATTCTGTACTTGAGCATCAAATCGCACTCTCTCAGGATTAAATCTACATTCTCTCTTCCACTGGCTGCCCTTATTGCAGATATAGCAAGAGGTAAACTTTTTCATAGCGCTAATGTTCGTACCACTATCATTTCCTCTGGCTCTCACTTTTGGGATTACGTTCCCTCCTTGCACATGCTAAATGGCAACTTCCTGCATGTTCACACTCACACCAAGAGTAAGATCAAGACCTGAATCCATTACAACTGAACCTCTCACACCTCCATTCTGTGCCACATTTGTCTGCACAATCATGTTTCTCTCATTCAAATTTCTCTGCTTTGCTTTTTTGAATATCTCATCAAGAGACTTTGTCTGCCAACAAATCACATTCTTCTGTATCTGAGCACTCCTGGAGCAAGCCAAGAACAAAGGTCGACACAAACCTCTCAAATTCTCAGCAATCAGGTCTTGAATCCCGCTATGCTTCATATAAACCTGCATTAACCTCTCGAAGAAGGCATGCACCGAATCAGTTCCTGTGTTGTCCTCAAAACTTTGGGCCAATTCACCTATTTCTTTGGAACTTATGTTTTCAAATGTGCAACCAGAGTGTCATACTTAGCCTTAACCAAAGCAGAAGGGGCATTGGTATTTGCTACTCTTGCAGGCTCTCAAGTAGGCCAATCAATCTACGGCTCTCTTGCACTCCATCAACAAGTCCCTGGGAACCACCACTTCAAAGAACATGTCTAAACCTTCCCACAAGACGTTCAAGATCATAATCCGATCCACCTAGGTGTAACATTTGTCTGGGTTCTCTCTCACTTTGGAAGTCTGTTTGTGAAATGGAAAAGGACTGCTTGAGTCCATGGAACATGCATATATGTTACTCATTATAACTCTCTCAAAGGGTACTCCTTTACTTCTGTCCCATCAGTATTCTCATCTTTCTCACACTCTGACGCTGTCCTTTTCTTTCTCAATTTTGACCTTTTTTCTTTAACCATTGCTCCCTAGATTTTTCCAAATCTCCCAACTCTCTGATACAATCCACCAATTCCCTGACATGCGTTTACAAGCCTCGCAATTTCATCATCTTTACATCCTTGTCCCTCACCGGCAATCTGAAATTCAAATCAGCACTCATCAGCCAATGCCTTCATCTTTCCATACACCTCATATGTAACTCTAGCAGCTTTCTTGCTCATATACACCAGTTGACTCTCGCCATAATGTCTCAGAAAATCTATGCCCAGATTTACCTTCACAATCTCCTCAAGCTCAGTCTTCAACTGCGTAACATTAATCTTATGGGAGACATTTCCGTTAGGCTGTTGAATATTCGGGGATTGCAGCCGCAGTGGCCCCTTCCATGTTAATTTCATCAGTAGACTCCCTCTCTCGGGTCCTCAGTACTGGGTAAATACCTGTGTTTACTGGGATCTGTGGGGTGTTCCAAATAGCTTGTACCTGTGGAGTGCTCGTAATTGTTTGCATCAGTGAAATGCTTTTTCTTGCCAAAATCTGGGAAGTGCTTGGGGTTACTAGTGTCGAGAGAACACTTTTAAAAAAAATAGTTTTTAGGGTTTTATAAAGCACGAACTCAACAGTATTAGAGTGCTTTACATGAACACCAGTTATGTGACAAACGGACACATTCATTTTTGGTGGTGCACAGGGTGATTAAGTGATTTGCCCAGAATTACAGGTTCTTAAGCGTCCCTGCTGAGACTCGAACCCGGTTCCCCAGCTTCAAAGTCGACCGCTCTAGCCGTTACTGAACTACTGGGGTCTGAGTTACATTTGCTTCTACGCATATCGGGGCTACACTTGCCTCTGCAGATGGGCCTGTTATTGCTGCTTCCTCCAAGAAATCTCTTAATACTGCTTGCGGGTGGAACTAGATTATAAGAGGGTGGTTTTGATCGCAACAAATCATCCAAAAACTCATTGACCTCATCAATCTCCGTCCCTGTATCATTCTCCTGCTTTTTCTTGGTAGGCGATTACTCATGTTCTGAAGGTTCACTCGCTATCAAGGGTAAGGGTCTACTGCATCAATCATATCACACAGAATCTTTTGTCTCTCCTTATTCTGCATTTCCAAACAAATGCAAATTTTGTTTTGTATCTGAATTTTATATCTCTTATGGTCTTTCATGATCTGTACCTGTTCCCAAATGTTTAAAGCCTAAAATTGTGTGGGTCTGGGCTATATGGAAATTGCCCTGTAATGGGAAAAGCAGTGCCCCATCTTTTATGGTGCATTGATGCCATTGTTTAAGCAACATGCAAGTGTATAACCCTTTCCCTGTTGCCATTTTTCTGGCAGGTGTGCCCTTGAGCAGCAGCTTCTCTTTCTTGCACATAGATTTTGTGACTGGCAAAGAGAGATTCCCCATGCTTCCACATCTGCCTGTAATCTGTAGAGGCCACCAAACCTCTAACAATAGACCAATCACAACACATCCTCAATGCCCTTTCATCATATTCCAGCACAACCACTGCAAAGGTCAACCAATCACAGCATGGTTCTCAACATCAATGAGCCTTCTTCTTGACTTCTTCTTCAATACCAATGGAACTATCGCAGCTCTACGCCTGATGAAGCAGCAACAAAGTGTATGCTGTAATTTTCAATAATCAAACCTTAATGAAATTATATGACCAACAATTGTCTGCTTCACCTAAATAGAACGAAAACTATAGTTCAAAGATGAAGATTGTGCTTTTAACAACATCACAATCATACAGTAGCAAACTCTTGACCTGTGGAAGCTTACTTCAAACTGGTACATTTACTCCTGCACACCAAAGAATAAACAAGTACTGATCCAGGATAGTATACACGTACAAGAGTTTGATATTACGTTCCTATCTTGATGTGCCTGACAGTGCTTCACAGGACACACCTCACATTTAGCAGACAATTCAGCAAAACAACTAGATCTCAAGATCACAGACTTCGACAAGTCCACCAACTTAAAACACAGCTTTATCTTACAATTGCATATGAATGAATCCCTAGATATTTCAATTAGTCGTTTTAAGTAATATAATTATAAAAATTAATATGGTTGTATATGATATGTGTTTAAGGACCAAGTGGTCTAAATAAACATCTCCTGGACTGACTGAGTTGCATAAGAATTACATTTAGAAAATCTCTCAATATTTTACAACACAGAGCTTCTCACCAACACTACCTGACCAGAGTACATATTTTTACTTTATATGTGATTGTGCTAAGACAGGCAGGTGTAAACTTGAATAGGAGCAATTGTACTGAAGCCACATTTTAATATTGTTGTTAAGGCCATTGTCTTGACCGTGAAAAATCCATTCAAGCATTATTCTTCTGAGACATGAAAGCACGAGTTTGCAAGCTTCATAAGCAAGATGGAGTATTAGACCTAAAATTTCTAGGTTAGTCAGTCAGATTTTCATAAGTGCAATGCATTTAATTTCAGGAAAACAACTTTATCAAAGCTTCCCAGCCATATCTTACTGATACCCAAAGAGGTTGTGATGTTCCTCTTTCTCCAATACCTCAAGGCCTTACTTCCAACATCGGGGGAAGGGAACTATGTGAGTCTCAGGCTGTTGTGTTTCACCTGTCTCACTATGGGTTAACAGCCATGTCCGATGCATTCAGGCTGCTTGGAATAAAGAAAGAGTGAAGCGAAAGTTAGCTCACCTTTGTGAACGGCAGAATTTTCAGATTCTGCGAAATTATGTGTTCAAAGTTTAACATGTGGACACACTGCTAGTCCTTAAGCAACTTCAATGATTTCCAAATAGGGCTTTAATGAATCCAAAGAACTGACATGACACCTCAGTGCATAATAGGCTGGGCTGTTTTCATTTATTGTACAAAAGAATGTGACCCGTTCATTGAGATCGCAAAAAAGACATTGTTAGAAAATGCATAAAATAACCATCTTTCTTTCAGTATCGTAAAACACCTTCATTTTACGCAATAAGAAATTATGAGCAAAACATAAGGTAAATAATTTCAGCCTAGAAACTGTATGAACTTTTCATTCTGTCAGTTTGCATACCATAAACTGTTTTGACAGAGCAGGGATGCTCCAATTATGCAATTTAAGGTAATCCATTTAAACAGCAGAGAAAGTCTACACAGGTGTTGAATCCTCAGCAGATAAGTTGCAGGAAACCGATGGGGGAATTCTAAGAATACTTTATTCCAACAGAAGAATTACATCTATATAAGTGCCCACAAAGTGCAGGGAGGAGCCTCAGGCAATGCTGCCGTCCAGTGGAGCCGTCCAGATGGAATGCCCCTCTGAATAACAGCAGAAAGCAGGAAAACAGGACCCACCCGCATCATACTTGAAAGTACACAAGTACCTGTTGTGATGGTAGGCATCCTTTTTAGAAAGCGTATCTTGTAGGACACCGTACCAGGGTTAGAACCTTCACATTGTGATGCAGTAAGTTGGGCATTCTAGAATGCCAGCTGGTTCACAGGTTAACACTGAGATGCGGAGGGGAACTGTTGTGAGTAGACGAGTTGTGTTTTACCTCCCTGTCCTCTATTAAAGTGTGTCGGAGCATTCAACTACAATAAGGATAGAAGTTCTCTCAAACTGGTGTGGAGTCGATTCTTACAATATTGGCAACGCCCTCAGACACACTTGAGCCTTCGACGTGCAGCTTTATATTGGCACTGGATTTCGTTGTAACGCTGTCAACCAGCAAGTACTTTTATTATATACCTGGAATCAATTTTGCAATACAAGGTCCTGTCTGAAATTAATTTTGCTGAATTTAAGGATTCCTTACCTGGCAGAGTCAAACCATTTTCAACAGCTTCTTCCACCCACCTTCCTGATGTCACTGGAACGCAGACTACACTGCGCATGATTGCGTTTGAACGCTACATGCCACCAGCCTACGCTGTACGAGCTTCGCTATGCATGCTCACATAAGTGCCACCATTTTTATGTCTTCATACCTCTGTAGAACCTTCTACTCTGGCACTTGTGGCACCTCAATGGAACCTTGCATTTGGACACTGGGCGAACCGTGAATATTTCTACCTTTGATTCTCAGCGTGTCTGTTCCCTTGCTTATTTGTACGGCTTCTGTGCTCAGAGCATTGCTTGCACGCGAGGTACCCATTGTGTATTTCAGCCTCAAGCTTGTTTTCTAAGTGATTCATTTTGGGCTTCAACTACATTTCCACCGTCGATGACGAAGATGAAGAATTAACACCCAAAAAAGAAGACGTTATTGCATTGTTTGGGGCAGGAGGTTTAAAGGTGAACAATCGCATTAACAATTTGAACAGAAGGTCACGGGGATGTTTAGGTCAATGCCCTGGAAGATTTGGACAATTACTACAAACCTATTGTTTGTGCTGCAGCAGATCACTATAAATTCTTCCACAGGAAACAGGGGAAAGAAGAATCAATTGAGGATTACATTCTGTTTTAAAAAATTTGACTCTTACGTGTCATTTAGGAACCCTGCACAACGAACGTATTAGGGACCAGATAGTTATGTGAGCTTCCAACTTAAATATTCAAGACAATTTGTGGGCAAAAGGTGAAAACTGCTGCAAGATGTAATTGACATTGTCAAAAGAGCTGAGCTGACAGGAAGATGCGCAAAGGCTGTGCTATCGGAAGGCAAGGTTAAACAAGAGGACTCAGTAGTAGACAAAGTTAAGTAGCACCAAGAAGTCCGCACAAGCATCATTCAAGAAGAAGAAGAACAAGGAGAAGACAGAGGTGGAGTGGAGGAATAATGTGAAAAGTTCAACTCTGAGGAAGTGTTATAGGTGTGGAAGCACCAGACACTTAGATAATGACCGGAAATATCCTGCGCTCATGCAGATATGTGTAAAGTGTGGCATTATAGGGCATTTCCAGAAAGCTTGCCAGAGGAAGTGAGGAGATAATGTTAAAATAGTTGACCAGGAGAATGAGGGACACTCGAGCTCATCTGATTATTCTGAAGTAAATATGTGTGTTTTGAATGTTAAAGATGCGCAAATATTTGATATAGATACTGGTGCTAATAGTAAAAAGAAGAAACCAATGTGTGAATGTCTATCAGTGGGGTAGATATTACAATAGTAGCTAATTCTGGCTCACCATACACAATAGTGAACAAAGATGTGTCGGGTGAGAAATGTGCGCATGCATTTGGGCGAGAGTTGGAACACCCTGGTATTTCACTTAAAACATTCACAGGTGAACCCATTGAGATTGTTGAGTATAGAAAACCTAAGTTCATGTTTTAAAGCAGAGACGCTACAGGCAAATTGTGGTCCCTCGGTGCTGGGGTGGATGGATCAAGCAAGTTGGTAATAACTTTGAATCCAAACAGTCCGGAACCAGTACTTATAGTTCAACCAGAAGAAATTCCCCACAGTCTTCACTGGTAGTAAACATAAAGGTTTCCAACATAAGATTCAGTAAAAAGCAGAAGCTAAACCTTGAATACATAATGTTAGGAACATACCTTTTTCTTTGAGGAAGGATTTGAAGGTTCAACTAGAAGATTTACAGAAAGCCGGGATAATTGAGCGGGTCGAGTTCTCAGAGTAAATAGCACCTTTAGCTGTAGCTAAAAAGTGAATGGCAAATTAAGATTGTGCATTGACTTATGAGATCTCAACCAAAACATCCTTGTGGACCAGTACCTCTTACCAAGGATTAATGAGATAGCCCTCACCAAGAATGTAAAATTGTTTTCAACTATTGAACTTACTGCCACTTATCACCAGGTCTCATTACATCCAGCCAGCAGGAGCCTCACCACTTTTATTACACCGTTTGGGTGCTATAGGTTCAAAAGTGTACCTTTTGATCTAGCCTCGGCTGCGGCTATGTTCCAATGGTTGATGCATGTCATTTTTAAAGGAGTTAAAAACCTATTAAATTTCCAGGATGGCATATAAGTGATGGGGAAATCTAAGGAAGAGCATGACCATAGGTTGTTACAGGTCCTCAGTATACTGGAAAAAAAAGGCATGACTGTAGAATTCAGTAAGTGCAAATTTTCAAAATAACATGTTACCTATCTGGTGCACGAAATTACTGGTGAGGGGATTAAACCAAAAAACTAATTGTTGGTTGCAATTAGAGAGGCATCGGTCTCCAAAAACAAGGATGAGTTGAGAGCGTTCTTGGGGTTGGTGGAATTCTATTCTAAATTCGTGAAAGATTTTTAATCCAAGACTTATGAGGCCAGGCAACTACTCAAACTTAGGAGCATTTTTGAATGGTCCAGTCGTTGTCAGGACACGTTTATATCCCTTAAGAATGGCATTTGCAATGCGCCTCCTTTACAAGGATTTGACCCTGAATTAGTCAGCATTGTTACTACGGAAGCTAGTGGTAAAGGTATCAGTGCAGTCCTCACACAGAAGAATGAGTTGGGCAAGGAAGAAACTATTGCATTTGCTTCCCTTCACTTACCCTTACTGAAGAAAAATACTCAGTTATAGAACAGGAATCACTCACCTGTATCTGGGGCCTGGAGCAATTCTGCCAATTTATTTTGGGGGAAAAAGGTTACTTTGCAAAGTGACCATAATCCTCTTACCAGGGAGTTAACTACTAAGGGATTGTATGGTGCATCTCCCAGATTAGCCCATATGTCAGTGAGACTAGTCGATTTTAATTATGAAGTACAATACGCACCAGGTTTAAAGAATGTTTTTGCAGACTTTCTTAGTCGTATGCCACTTCCTATGAGTGAAACGAATGAGGATCCCTTGGAAGAATTTTGCGTAGCTAATACTTCAGAGGAATTTCCAAATATTTCAAGTAAGGAATGGAAAGAAGCCCAAGAGCACAACTCTGTTCTCAAGGAAGTAAATAAGATGTCATCAGTGTGTTGGCTAGATATAAAATCCATCAGTAAAGTGTTATTGACATACTAGGAACTTAGACATGAGTTGTCCTCAGAAGGTGGTTTCATTTTAAGACAAGGGAAGGTTGTGCCCCCTGAAAGTTTGAGAGAGAAGGTCCTGGGAATTTGTCATGAAGGACATTTGGGGGTAGGTAAAACTAAGAATAGAGTCAAGAGTTGGTATTGGTGGCCAGGTTGTGACAAAGAAATAGAAAGAAAGGTCAGAAATTGCATACAGTGTGAGAATTCTGAGAAAATGCAAGTAACGTTCATACCTTCTTTAGATCCTTTACTCAGCCCAGAAATTCCTTGGGAGAGTGTGAGGATAGATATAATGGGGCCTATATGAGAACATGAAGAACAAGTGTATGTAATTGTTCTAAAGGATCATTTTGCCAAGTGACCTGAAATTGAAATAGGTCAAAGAGCTGATACCAGTAGTGTTATCAAATTTCTGTACAAAGTGTTCACCAGAGGGGGGTTACCTAAATACATTCTTAGTGACAACGGTCCCCAGTTCATTTCCGAAAGTTTAAAAAAAAACACAAGACTGTCAGTATACCATTCAGCTGGCGATGGACCTGTAGGAAACTTTAACCGTGTTTTTAAAGGAATTGTACAGTTTGCCATTAACAACATATGAGAGTACTGTTTCCAGCCCTTTCGAATTTATGAGGGGAAGAACTCACATGTCTAAAGATAACATTGGATGGTTGAAAGCAGCTAAAAGGGTTGATTGATCACCTGAGGTAGTGAAAGAGAATTTATCTCAAGCACAAAGTGAGCATAAAATCAAAGCTGTACATGTAAAGATTGGTGACTGAGTAAGAGTGAAAAAAAGCGTTTTCATTGGTAAAAACCAAAGTCGTTTTACCCATCCCTTAGTAGTGGAAAATGTTTTTTGCAATTCTGAACTACTAAGTGATGGTAAAGTTTGGCATTTGTCTTTGATTTCCTTGTGTAAGAGAAGGGATGACAATGTGGATATTGGTAGTGGTAACCAAATTTCACAAAACAATGTTGGAGGTCCTCAAGGAGAAGCATTTGAGTGGTTGCATGATGATGACAGTGCCCAGAGTAAAGTGGTGCCATGTGGCAATGACCATTTGGATACCCAGAGTCAAGGAAGTTCGGAGCAGCAAGAAGGGATGGAAAACTCACAAGAAGGTAGTGGTACAACCCATGATGGGAATACCATAGCTAGTAATAATAGAAGCAGGACAGGACATGCTGTGATTAAACCCAGTAGGTGTAAGGACTACATGTGTGATTAACCCAGTATTTTAGATTCACTATATGTATGCATATTGATGTCTATATACTAGTTTGTATAGTACTACATTGGTGAACATGTTAATAGGTTTTTATATCAGTATATTTATTTACCTTTCTATTTTAGGTATAAGCATCATTTTATCTTATTTATTTAGTAGCAATGTTTATTAGATGTAATGTCTATAAAACATTTTGATCTTTTGTTTTTCTAGTATATAAAGGGGGGAGATATGTTGTGATGGTAGGTATCCTTTTCAGAGAGCACATCTTGTAGGACACTGCACCAGGTTTAGAACCTTCACATTGTGATGTAGTCAGCTGGGCATTCAAAAATGCCCAGCTGATTCGCAGGTTAATGCTGAGTTGCTGAGGGTAACTGTTGTGAGTAGACGTGATGGAGCAATG
>CAWUFW010032542.1:0-13758 GCA_963921515.1 Calotriton arnoldi | reverse complement strand
CTTCGTTCAGTTTCACGTATTGCTCCCAGCACGACCCCCTACACTGCCCGAACACCACTGCACTGCCCTAAACCCTAAAACACTACCCCCAGCACGACCCCCTACACTACACAAGCACCATTGCACTACCCTAAAACACTACCCCCAGCACGACCCCTACACTGCCCGAACACCACTGCACTGCCCTAAACCTTGAAACACCAGCCCCTGCACGACCCCCTACACTGTTCGAACACCACTGCACTGCCCTAAACCCTGAAACACCACCCCCAGCACCACCCCTACACTGCCCGAACACCACTGCACTGCCCTAAACCTTGAAACACCACCCCTTCACGACCCCCTACACTGCCCGAACACCACTGCACTGCACTAAACCCTGAAACACCACCCCCAGCACGACCCCCTACACTGCCCAAACACCACTGCACTGCCCTAAACCCTGAAACACTACCCCCAGCAAGACCCCCTACACTGCCCGAACACCACTCCACTGCCCTAAACCCTGAAACATCACCCCCAGCAAGACCCCTACACTGCCCGAACACCACTGCCCTAAACCCTGAAACACCACCCCCAGCACGACCCCCTACACTGCCCGAACACCACTGCACTGCCCTAAACCCTGAAACACCACTTCCAGCACGACCCCTACACTGCCCGAACACCACTGCTCTGCACAAAACCCTGAAACACCAGCCCCAGCACGACCCTACACCCTACACTGCCCCTAAACCCTGAAACACCAGCCCCAGCACGACCCCCTACACTGCCCGAACACCACTGCACTGCCCTAAACCCTGAAACACCAGCCCCAGCAAGACCCCTACACTGCCCGAACACCACTGCACTGCCCTAAACCCTGAAACATCACCCCCAGCAAGACCCCCTACACTGCCCGAACACCACTGCACTGCCCTAAACCCTGAAACACCACCCCCAGCACGACCCCCTACACTGCCCGAACAACACTGCACTGCCCTAAACCCTGAAACACCACCCCCAGCACGACCCCCTACACTGCCCGAACACCACTGCACTGCCCTAAACCCTGAAACACCACCCCCAGCACGACCCCTACACTGCCCGAACACCACTGCACTGCCCTAAACCCTGAAACACCACCCCCAGCACGACCCCCTACACTGCACGAACACCACTGCACTGCCCTAAACCCTGAAACACCACCCCCAGCACGACCGCCTACACTGCCTGAACACCACTGCACTGCCCTAAACCCTGAAACACCAGCCCCAGCACGACCCCCTACACTGCCCGAACACCACTGCACTGCCCTAAACCCTCAAACACCACCCCCTGCACGACCCACTACACTGCCCGAACACCACTGCACTGCCCTAAACCCTGAAACACCACCCCCAGCACGACCCCCTACACTGCCCGAACACCACTGCACTGCCCTAAACCCTGAAACACCACCCCCTGCACGACCCCTACACTGCCCGAACACTACTGCACTGCCCTAAACCCTGAAACACCACCCCCAGCATGACCCCCTACACTGCCCGAACACCACTGCACTGCCCTAAACCCTGAAACACTACCCCCAGCAAGACCCCTACACTGCCCGAACACCACTGCACTGCCCTAAACCCTGAAACATCACCCCCAGCAAGACCCCCTACACTGCCCGAACACCACTGCCCTAAACCCTGAAACACCACCCCCAGCAAGACCCCCTACACTGCCCTCACAACACTGCACTGCCCTAAACCCTGAAACATCACCCCCAGCACGACCCCCTACACTGCCCGAACACCACTGCACTGCCCTAAACCCTGAAACACCACCCCCAGCACGACCCCCTACACTGCGCGAACACCACTGCACTGCCCTAAACCCTGAAACACCACCCCCAGCACGACCGCCTACACTGCCTGAAAACCACTGCACTGCCCTAAACCCTGAAACACCAGCCCCAGCACGACCCACTACACTGCCTGAACACCACTGCACTGCCCTAAACCCTCAAACACCAGCCCCAGCACGACCCCCTACACTGCCCGAACACCACTGCACTACCCTAAACCCTGAAACACCAGCCCCAGCAAGACCCCCTACACTGCCCGAACACCACTGCACTGCCCTAAACCCTGAAACACCAGCCCCAGCAAGACCCCCTACACTGCCCGAACACCACTGCACTGCCCTAAACCCTGAAACACCACCCCCAGCAAGACCCCCTACACTGCCCGAACACCACTCCACTGCCCTAAACACTGAAACACCAGCCCCAGCAAGACCCCTACACTGCACAAACACCACTGCACTGCCCTAAACCCTGAAACACCACCCCAGCAAGACCCCCTACACTGCCCAAACACCACTGCACCTAAACCCTGAAACACCACCCCCAGCAAGACCACCTACACTGCCCGAACACCACTGCACTGCCCTAAACCCTGAAACACCACCCCCTGCACGACCCCCTACACTGCCCGAACACCACTGCACTGCCCTAAACCCTGAAACACCACCCCCAGCATGACCCCCTACACTGCCCGAACACCACTGCACTGCCCTAAACCCTGAAACACTACCCCCAGCAAGACCCCCTACACTGCCCGAACACCACTGCACTGCCCTAAACCCTGAAACATCACCCCCAGCAAGACCCCCTACACTGCCCGAACACCACTGCCTCTAAACCCTGAAACACCACCCCCAGCAAGACCCCTACACTGCCCTCACAACACTGCACTGCCCTAAACCCTGAAACAACACCCCCAGCACGACCCCCTACACTGCCCGAACACCACTGCACTGCCCTAAACCCTGAAACACCACCCCCAGCACGACCCCCTACACTGCGCGAACACCACTGCACTGCCCTAAACCCTGAAACACCACCCCCAGCACAACCGCCTACACTGCCTGAAAACCACTGCACTGCCCTAAACCCTGAAACAACAGCCCCAGCACGACCCCCTACACTGCCCGAACACCACTGCACTGCCCTAAACCCTCAAACACCAGCCCCAGCATGACCCCCTACACTGCCCGAACACCACTGCACTACCCTAAACCCTGAAACACCAGCCCCAGCAAGACCCCCTACACTGCCCGAACACCACTGCACTGCCCTAAACCCTGAAACACCAGCCCCAGCAAGACCCCCTACACTGCCCGAACACCACTGCACTGCCCTAAACCCTGAAACACCACCCCCAGCAAGACCCCCTACACTACCCGAACACCACTGCACTGCCCTAAACGCTGAAACACCAGCCCCAGCAAGACCCCCTACACTGCACAAACACCATTGCACTGCCCTAAACCCTGAAACACCACCCCAGCAAGACCCCCTACACTGCCCGAACACCACTGCACTAAACCCTGAAACACCACCCCCAGCAAGACCACCTACACTGCCCGAACACCACTGCATTGCCCTAAACCCTGAAACACCACCCCCAGCACGACCCCTACACTGCCCGAACACCACTGCACTGCCCTAAACCCTGAAACACCACCCCCCTGCACGACCCTCTACACTGCCCGAACACCACTGCACTGCCATAAACCCTGAAACACCACCCCAGCAAGCCCCTACACTGCCCGAACACCACTGCACTGCCCTAAACCCTGACTCACCACCCCCTGCACGACCCCCTACACTGCCAGAACACCACTGCACTGCCCTAAACCCTGAAACACTACCCCCAGCATGACCCCCTACACTGCCCGAACACCACTGCACTGCCCTAAACCCTGACTCACCAACCCCTGCACGAACCCCTACACTGCCCGAACACCACTGCACTGCCCTAAACCCTGAAACACCACCCCCAGCACGACCCCCTACACTGCCCGAACACCACTGCTCTGCCCAAAACACTGAAACACCAGCCCCAGCATGACCCCCTACACTGCCCGAACACCACTGCACTGCCCTAAACCCTGAAACACCAGCCCCAGCACGACCCCCTAAACTGCCCGAACACCACTGCACTACCCTAAACCCAGAAACACCACCCCCAGCATGACCCCCTACACTGCCCGAGCACCACTGCACTGCCCTAAACCCTGAAACACCAGTCCCAGCACGACCCCCTACACTGCC
Organism: Calotriton arnoldi; assembly: GCA_963921515.1. Classification (NCBI taxonomy): domain Eukaryota; kingdom Metazoa; phylum Chordata; class Amphibia; order Caudata; family Salamandridae; genus Calotriton; species Calotriton arnoldi. The sequence goes on along the minus strand of CAWUFW010032542.1, from coordinate 9,674 downwards.
TGAACACTACTGCACTGCCCTAAACCATGAAACACAATCCCCATCACGACCCCCTACACTGCACGAACACCACTGCACTGCCCTAAACCCTGAAAAACTACCCCCTGCAAGACCCCCTACACTGCCCGAACACCACTGCACTGCCCTAAACCCTGAAACATCACCCCCAGCAAGACCCCTACACTGCCCTAACACCACTGCCACCTGAAACACCACCCCCAGCAAGACCCCCTACACTGCCCGAACACCACTGCAATGCCCTAAACTCTGAAACACCAGCCCCAGCACGACCCCCTACACTGCCCGAACACCACTGCACTGGCCTAAGCCCTGAAACACCACCCCTTGCACGACCCTCTACACTGCCCGAACACCACTGCACTGCCCTAAACCCTGAAACACCACCCCCAGCACGACCCCCTATATTGCCCGAACACCACTGCACTGCTCTAAACCCTGAAACACCACCCCTGCACGACCCCCTACACTGCCCGAACACTACTGCACTGCCCCAAGCCCTGAAACACCACCCCCAGCACGACCCCCTACACTGCCCGAACACCACTGCCCTAAACCCTGAAACACCACCCCCAGCAAGACCCCCTACACTGCCCGAACACCACTGCACTGCCCTAAACCCTGAAACATCACCCCAAGCAAGACCCCCTACACTGCCCGAACACCACTGCACTGCCCTAAACCCTGAAACACCACCCTCAGCAAGACCCCCTACACTGCCCGAACACCACTGCACTGCCCTAGACCCTGAAACACCAGCCCCAGCACGACCCCCTACACTGCCCGAACACCACTGCACTGCCCTAAACCCTGAAACACAACCCCCAGCACGACCCCCTACACTACCCGAACACCACTGCACTACCCTAAACCCTAAAATACTCCCCCAGCACGACCCCCTACACTACCCGAACACCACTGCACTGCCCTAAACCCTCAAACACTCCCCCAGCATGACCCCCTACACTACCCGAACACCACTGCACTGCCCTAAACCCTAAAACACTCCCCCAGCATGACCCCTACACTACCCGAACACCACTGCCCTAAACCCTGAAACACCACCCCCAGCATGACCCCCTACACTACCCGAACACCACTGCACTGCCCTAAACCCTAAAACACTACCCCCAGCATGACCCCCTACACTACCCGAACACCACTGCCTACCTAAACCCTGAAACACCACCCCAGCATGACCCCTACACTACCCGAACACCACTGCTCCTAAACCCTGAAACACCACCCCCAGCAAGACCCCTACACTGCCCGAACACCACTGCACTGCCCTAAACCCTGAAACACCACCCCCAGCACGACCCCCTACACTGCCCTAACACCACTGCACTACCCTAAACCCTAAAACACTACCCCCAGCATGACCCCTTACACTACCCAAACACCACTGCATTACCCTAAACCCTAAAGCACTACCCCCAGCAGTACCCCCTACACTACCCAAACACCATTGCACTACCCTAAACCCTAAAACACTACCCCCAGCAGTACCCCCTACACTACCCAAACACCACTGCACTACCCCTAAACCACTACCCCCAGCACAACCCCTACACTACCCAAACACCACTGCACTACCCTAAACCCTAAAACACTCCCCCAGCACGACTCCCTACACTATCCAAAACACCACTGCACTACCCTAAACCCTAAATCTACCCCCAGCATGACCCCCTACACTACACAAACACCACTGCACTACCCTAAACCCTAAAACACTACCCCCAGCAGGACCCCCTTCACTACCTAAATACAACTGCACAATTTGTTACAGGCGTTGCAACGCAGGCCTGTGGTGCTTACTGGAAGTACCTGGTGGGCTAGTTGGGCCCCAGGGACCCTCAGGATTCAAGGTGACCTAATCCCCCAACTTAAAACGCGCCACGGGCGCGTTTGCACAGTGGTGAAGGGAGGGGCGGGCCTCAGGTGACATGTGCGCAAACACGCCCTGTGGTGCGTTTTAAGTTGGGGAATTAATTCCCCTTGAATCCTGAGGGACCCTGAGGGCCAACTAGCCCACCAGGTACCTTCAGTAAGCACAACAGAGTTGCGTTGCAGAGAGGTGAAAAAAGGTGCGTGGCCTCAGAACGCCTCTCTGCAAGTCAGCTCTGTGGTCCTAACTGTAGGTACCTGGGGGCTAGTTGGGCCCCAGGGACCCTCAGGATTCAAGGGGACTTAATCCCGCAACTTAAAACGCGCCACGGGGCGCGTTTGCACACATGTCACCTCAGGCCCCCTCCCTTCACCACTGTGCAAATGCGCCCTGTAGCGCGTTTTAAGAGGTAGTTTTAATCCCCTGCCCTATTATGTACTAGGGACTTACAGAGGAGGTCATGCTCATCACAGGGGTACCCCAACGCATAGTGTTCCCTAGTGTATGTAGGTGTTTTCACTGTATTCTAAGTGTCTTTTAGCATAGCACTGACTCTGGTTAGTCAGAGTCAGTTACCACTAGTACCCGTCTGAAAAAGTTGTGGGCACAGGATGATTTTGCAACAAGGCCTCTTTCTGCTCCTCTGTTGGTTCTTTCTGCACATCTTTTGCTTCTTCCTGCACTTTTCTTCGTCTTTGTGGACTTCTGTTGCTTCTTTCTGCATTTCTTTTGCTTCTTTCTGTGCGTTTTTCTTCTTTCTTCATATGTCCTACCTCTGTAGGCATAGTTAGAAACTAGCATTTAAAAAACCTTTGAAATTCACTTAAAAAATCATAGGTTTCAGGCACGTTATAGTTAGAAATTAGCATTTAAAAAACCTTTGAAATTCACTGAAAAAACCATAGGTTTCAGACACGTTATAGTTAGAAATTAGCATTTAAAAACCTTTGAAATTCACTGAAAAAACCATAGGTTTTAGGGACAGTTATAGTTAGTTGGACATTTCACTCGTACAAAACCATAGAAATTCCCCCGTTATAGTTAGTTCAGCTAACTATAACTCGCGCCCCGCAATGCACTGCTGATGACGTCACATATTACATCACTCATGACATGGTCAGTGACATCACTGATGACATCTCAAATGACATCACTGATGACATCACTGATGACATCATCCATGTGATAATTTCATGCATCTTCTCACACCCTAATATAACTTTTGATACACCCACTCTAAATTACAGACTGCCATTCTCAAAACCATACACACTCCAATACCAATAACTACATACCCACTCACTGATTCTTAGGTCTACACACACACATCTACTCACTCACCCGTACAGTCACTCATACTTACAGTCACTCAGTACAGGACTATCATATGCACTCATACACCTATATAAACACTCACACACCGCCACTCATCCATAGAGGTACTCACACACCTAGTCAGTCATGCAAAAATTAATCACACACCCATTTACTCACCTATACAGTTATACACACACCAGCTCACTTACTCATACAAATACTAGCACATTCTTACGCTCTTATACAATAACTGATACAAGCACACACGCATCCACACAGCCACTCTCACAATCACACACTCTCACTTATAGCCATTTAAATACTCTAACACACATATATACTGCCTTTTACATATGTAGTTACTCACACATGTACCACTGAGATATACATTCACTCACTAACACACCCATACACACACTCACCCACCCAAGCAGTCCATCACAGATGCACTCTTGAAATCATGCACCCAGTGAATCACCCACTCACACATCTATGTACAGAGTCACACACACCCCACCCACACAAACACTCAGGCAGCCATACAGATACTCAGAGAACCAATCAATAACCCATATAGACACTCATGTAGCTATTCGCAAATCCATGCATCCACTTACACACCAACAAAACAGACGGATACAGACATTCACACAGTTTAGTCACTAACCCATGCATTCAGTAAGATACGTTTAATCACTCACTTGTAGAGTCAGTCACGCACGTACTAAATCATCCATTCAGACACTTATACACCCACTCATTCTTCAATACGCCTTTCCCTATATATATTAAACATATTTAAACTTTACAGAAACACACAGTCACTGGATGATGTCATCAGTGATGTCATCAGTGATGTCATTTGAGATGTCATCAGTGATGTCATCAGTGATGTCACTGACCATGTCATGAGTGATGTAATATGTGACGTCATCAGCAGTGCATTGCGGGGCGCGAGTTATAGTTAGCTGAACTAACTATAACGGGGGAATTTCTATGGTTTTGTACGAGTGAAATGTCCAACTAACTATAACTGTCCCTAAAACCTATGGTTTTTTCAGTGAATATATATATATATATATATATATATATATATATATATATATATATATATATATATATATATATATTCATTAGTGCCCTCAATTTGAACGTCGGCGCTCCTCTCGCGGTGCGAATTTCCTCCGGCAGGGCAGCCAGTAATTATGAACAAGGTGACCCCTGAGCCCAGGGATCAATTGAAAACGCATTCACTCGAAATCCGCTATTTTTCAAGTTGCTTTTTATTGCATTTTAGCAAACATCGCTATGCCCAACGCGTTTCGGTTCCTCACACGAACCTTGATCACGGGTAGATTGTTACAACTGGGCAAGACCAGGCATTATTTATTTCTACTGCCACATCAACTTCCTGTTTGTGTGGTTGCAAGGCATTCTGGTCATAGTAGTGCACAAATTATTTTTTCGTGTCTTTTATGTGATTTTTGTAAAAGTCCATATAAAAGTGCTATGTATAAAAAAGTGCTATTTACAAAAACATGTGCAAAACATAGTGCTCAGTGATGTGATTGTTAAAACAATATCATTTAGTATTGCAGTTCAGCCAAACGAATATTTCCCTTGTTGGCATTTCGAAATTTGAACAAATTCTTCCCTCTAGTGGGTTTACTCTTAAGACCCTCTTTTTTTACTTTTATGAACAGAAAATCCAAATCATAATTTAAATAGATACCCCAAAATTATAGTAGTCCTCTGTTTGGTCAGAGATACAGCTGCTATTGTAAAAGGCTGTCAATAATGACCACTTGAATTCTATGTCTATCTTCCCTCCAGTTGGTATTTAGACTTATTCTTGTTGTTTTTCATATTTTCTAATAAACAGTTTATCAAAATTACACTCTTTGTGTTAATTTACTTGATTGTATTTGCTTTCAACAAGAATAAAGCTTCAATGTTAATTTTAGCAGCATCATAATTAATGTTATGTTAAGGGTAACTGTTCATTAGGTGAAATAAATTCCGAAATAGTGTCAAATCAAATCAAAATGTCACTTCCAAATTTAAAGATGTACAAATAATTCTTCATCCTGGTTTAGCCCCTGAGGGGTCAAAGTCCTGAATGAAACAATGTGTTTTGATTCCCTTTGTCTTAGATGTTTCTCGCGATTTCCTCCTCGTTCTGGGTTCGGTATTTGTTCTATTGCGTAGAATCTCAACAGTTCCCATTTACTCTCATGCATTTTTTCCATGTGCTTTGCGATGGCATTCGAGCGGTCCTTGTTCACAGTAGCTCTTATGTGCTCTAGGATGCGTTTTTAATCTCACAAATGGTACTCCCTATGTATTTTAATTTACATGGGCATTCCACTACATATACAACGTATTTGCTCTTGCAGGTGATATGTTGTTTTATTTTCCACGTGACACCCTTTTTGATTTCCACCTCCTTTTTTGCGATTGCTATTTTGCAAGCTTTGCAATTTTTGCACGGCCAAAACCCTTCAATTTCAGTCCAGATCTTCTGTTGTTTTAGTTTGAAGTGGCTATGGGTCAGTTTGTCACCCAAGTTCGGAGCTCTCCTATAAGTGACATTTGGATGATCCCCTATAAATTCAGCAAGAGTGGTGTCAAGTTTCAAAATTCCCCAGTGTTTTTCGAGTATTCGAGTCAAATCACTTGTTTCAGTTGAATATGTTGTTATTAATCTTATTTTTGTGAGATCCTCTTTATTTAATCTCTCTTGTTTCTTAAGCATTTCCGTTCTGTTTTTTAATTTTGCCTTCTTGAGGCTTTTCCTGACCACTTTGATAGGGTAGTTTCTTTTTTCAAACCTGGTTTGCATTGCTTTGCTGTGGGTTTCAAACTCATTTTCTGCTGAGCAATTCCTACGTACCCTTAGGAATTCACCATAGGGTATGTTCCATTTTTGGGTCGTTGGGTGGAAACTATTTCCATGAAGAACTGCGTTGGTGGCTGTTGTTTTCCTGAAGACTGTGGTTTGCAAAGTGTTATCTTTTACATATATTTCAATGTCCAAAAATGATATTTTATTTGAACTAATTTCATATGTAAATTGCAGTTTGGCCTCGTTGTTATTTAAAATTTGAAAATATTCAGTAAAGTCTTCTTCAGATCCATCCCATATAACAAATAAATCGTCAATGAAACGCCACCATGCAACGATCTTATGTACATGTCTGTCATTTTCACAGTTCCAAGCTATTTTTTGCTCATACCAACCCATCACAAGATTTGCAAAATTCGGAGAGAAAGAAAAGCCCATGGCTGTACCTTTCAATTGTCAGTAGTGTTTTTTATTGAAAGTAAAGATGTTATTGCGTAGACACAGGGATATCATTTCAAGTAACATGGCGTTGTGTTGTTTGAACTGGACATTCCTTTTCCCCAAGAAGAAACTGCATGCTTTTAGACCTATTTGATGTTCTATACTTGTGTATAACGAGACTACATCCACTGGAGGGAAGATAGACATAGAATTCAAGTGGTCAATATTGACAGCCTTTTACAATAGCAGCTGTATCTCTGACTAAACAGAGGACTACTATAATTTTGGGGTATCTATTTAAATTATGATTTGGATTTTCTGTTCATAAAAGTAAAAAAAGAGGGTCTTAAGAGTAAACCCACTAGAGGGAAGAATTTGTTCAAATTTCGAAATGCCAACAAGGGAAATATTCGTTTGGCTGAACTGCAATACTAAATGATATTGTTTTAACAATCACATCACTGAGCACTATGTTTTGCACATGTTTTTGTAAATAGCACTTTTTATACATAGCACTTTTATATGGACTTTTACAAAAATCACATAAAAGACACGAAAAAATAATTTGTGCACTACTATGACCAGAATGCCTTGCAACCACACAAACAGGAAGTTGATGTGGCAGTAGAAATAAATAATGCCTGGTCTTGCCCAGTTGTAACAATCTACCCGTGATCAAGGTTCGTGTGAGGAACCGAAACGCGTTGGGCATAGCGATGTTTGCTAAAATGCAATAAAAAGCAACTTGAAAAATAGCGGATTTCGAGTGAGTGCGTTTTCAATTGATCCCTGGGCTCAGGGGTCACCTTGTTCATATATATATATATATATATATATATATATACAAGAAACGCTCGCCTGCTACGCCGTCCTTGGAGAATAAACGAGAGTGGACCCAATTCGGTGCGTAAACTTATTTATTCAGCACACCACCATACCGCCATAACGCGTTTTATATATATATATATAATAATGGCAGTGCCCGCTTTTTTTTTCCGCTTTTTGCTACGATCCAGCAGGAGTCCCTCGGACCCAACGGCCCAGATATACACATTCAGCCGGGCTGAAGGTTGATGTTTTGAAGAAAAAAGAGAATTCTCGGCTCATTTGTTCTATTAAATTTTAAGAAGAGTCAAGAAAAATGTATGGACTTGATCAACATGGATGAATAGTGGACTAACTGAACTCTCTGTAAAATTGGACTATTGATGCACTAAGTGCACTCTCAGGAAAATTGCATTATTTATGCACTCTCTTTTGTATATTGTTTCTCATTTGTGTTTATGTTTTCAGAGCAGTTGAACCATTAGAGGGTTGAGTACTACCTACAATATACAAACAGTATTACCATCTGTGCGGCCATATAGAGCAAAAACAGCTCTTTCTTTGAAGTCTTTTCTTTATAATCGGCGACGGGGCGTCACAAGTTGCGATTATAAAGAAATCAGAGACAGGCACATATACAGGTATTACAGAATCCTATGTATTATAAATCAATAAAGTGCATGTGCTAGTAAATTGAGGTAATGTCTGTAATAGAAGGTGGAGTGTTCACCCTTATCTGTACGCAAGTTGAGCGAGAGAGACGTTAATTGATACAGGTAAGGACAGGGCACTATTCCTATAGGACTACGTGTCACAGAAGGCCAGGTAACAGGAAGCCATAATGTAATGATAGTTATAAACATAAATGGAAAATTCCAGAGTTTTAATCTCTATCTATACAAGAGATGAGAGGGAGAGTTGATAATGGTACAAATGTTTATATTATAGTATGCATATTTCATCAATATATATATGTGCAATGCACAGAGAGTAATATGCTGTTGATTACCATTAATAACTGGCGAATATCAGTGCTTTTTTAGTTTTATGTTTGCGGAACCATAACATCTCTCTGTAAGTGTGTTTTTCTTTCAGAGATTTGCATGTTTTTAAAGATCTACCTCATTCACCTACCATATACCCCTTCTGCACAGTGCACACCTTTGATTAGGCCTGGTGCCATCTTCCTTTGGCTGTGTACCTCAGTGGTTGATTACAAGGCATGCCTTGTACCGGACAGATTCATCAAAGAGCAATAATGCTGCAGCACTATTAACCTAATTTTGAAACAAATCATATTAATAATACTGTATTAAATTAAATTAAAATTATTTTTCTGGAGTTTAAATTAAATATTAAATTCCTACCTAAAGAAAAAATGTATTTTTAGTATGCATTAATAATTATAAAAAGTGATGGATAGAATTATGTAAAGTTAATTTAATTATATTCTAATCAAAATTATTGATACTTGATTTTTTTACTCCAAAATAGGTTATTCAGTATTCTATAATTAATTAATAAATATGTACTATTTTTATATATTCTTTAATACTAAATTGCATTTATTTATATTTTAATTATTTTAAATAATTTAATTTAAATTAACGTAATTTCCTATGGGGTTTTATTTTAATTCCCTACCTCCATAATTTCCTATAGGAGGATGTTGCAGTACCAGTGGTTGACCATGTGTGGTGCTAGACTTACTAACTTTTTTAGTAGTAATTTGCACTTAGAGTTTGTGAATAAACTAAACGCAGTAAGCTCATGGACGCCAGTTAGGGGACCCCACACCCCCGGCAGTATCCTTATGGCTGTCATTGTTCCCGTCTAGCAGGCATGCCTGGCGAGTTGTGTATGGTGCGCGTCCACTGGATTAATCCCATGCCACTTGGTTGCGCCAGGACGTGATATACTGGTTGGCGGTCTAGCTTCCCTACGCCGGAAGCATTCGCCAGAACAGCCGGTGGTGCACTTCCAGGGGAGACCACATAACAGCCCGCGGTGCCCGCCCCAGGAATGCTTCAGATTCAAGTCATTGCCTCGCTGGAGTCCGTGCGTTCGGCACATCGAGAAGCCACTTTCAGGTATTCTCTGCATCCTCAAGCACAGGACCGCTTGCTTGTTACTTTCTCCGCGGCTCACGCATGTGCACGTAGCCCTTTCCTGACATCGTGGGGCAAGCGCAGGAGCGCTTGCTTGTTACTTTCTTTGCGGCTCGCGCTGGTGCGCATAGCCCATTCCTGACATCGTGGAGTAAGCGCAGGAGTGCTTGCTTGTTCCTATCTTCGCTGCTCGTGCCGGTGCACATAGCCCTTTCCTGACATCGTGGAG
>CAWUFW010032541.1:0-13759 GCA_963921515.1 Calotriton arnoldi | reverse complement strand
AGTGGACTATGTACTTGGTCTCCGCTCCAGGATGGCTGAATACATGAAAAAGGCAACTAAAAACCTTGAGAATAGCCAGGAACTGCAAAAAGCCTGGCATGACCAAAAGGCTGTACTGACTGTTTACCAGCTAGGACAGAAGGTGTGGGTGTTGGAGCCAGTGGCCCCAGCAGCTCTCTAAGACAAATGGAGTGGACCCCATACCATTGTTGAACAGAAGGGTGAGGTTTCCTATTTAGTAGACCTAGGAACACCCAGGAATCCCCACAGGGTTCTCCATGTCAACAGACTGAAACCATATGTGGACAGGGCAGACATGGGCTTACTCATGGCTACTGATGAGGGACAGGAGGAAGAGAGTGACCCACTCCCTGACCTGCTCTCACAGAACCCTGATGATGGGTCAGTGGGTGGTGTAGCCTTGGCAGGCAGCCTCATTGCTCAGCAGCAAACTGATTGTAGACAAGTGCTCAATCAGTACAGACATATGTTCTCTCTGACTCCAAGTCAGACCACCTGGTGCACTCATGAAGTGGACACTGGGGACAGTCTGCCTATTAAAAATAAGATTTATAGGCAACCTGACCATGTCAGGGACTGTATCAGGACAGAAGTCCAGAAAATGTTGGATTTGGGAGTTATTGAACCCTCAGATAGCCCTTGGGCAAGTCCAGTGGTCCTTGTGCCAAAACCTCACACCAGTGGTGGGAAAAGAGAGATGAGGTTTTGTGTGGACTACAGGGGTCTCAATGCAGTCACTAGGACTGATGCCCATCCAATACCTAGGGCAGATGAGCTAATAGACACTTTGGCCTCAGCCAAGTAGCTAAGCACATTTGACCTGACAGCTGGCTACTGGCAGATCAGACTAGCTGATGATGCAAAGCCAAAGACAGCATTCTCAACCCCTAGTGGGCATTATCAATTTGTGGTTATGCCCTTTGGTCTGAAGAATGCACCTGCCACTTTTCAGAGGTTGGTGAATACAGTCCTTACAGGTTTGGAAGCCTATAGTGCAGCATATCTAGATGATATTGCTGTCTTTAGCTCCACCTGGGAGGATCACCTGGTCCACCTCAGAAATGTTATGCAGGCCCTGCAGAAAGCAGGCCTAACTATCAAGGCCACAAAGTGCCAGATAGGGCAGAGTCAGGTTGTGTACCTGGGCCACCTTGTGGGTGGAGGCCAGGTTCAACCATTGCAGAGCAAGATCCAGACCATCATGGACTGGACTGCTCCAACTACCCAGACTCAGGTGAGAGCCTTTTAGGCCTGACTGGATACTATAGGAGATTTGTCAAGGGGTATGGATCAATAGTGACACCCCTGAATGACTTAACTTCCAAGAAAATGCCCAAAAAGGTTCAGTGGACAGTTAGCTGTCAAAAGGCATTTGATGACCTGAAGCAGGCCATGTGCACTGCTCCCATTCTACAGAGTCCTGATTACTCCAAGAAGTTCATTGTCCAAACAGATGCATCTGAATTGGGGGTAGGGGCTGTACTGTCACAATTGAATGATGAAGGTCAGGATCAGCCAGTAGCTTTTATTAGCAGCAGGCTGACCCCTAGAGAGAAACGTTGGTCAGCCATAGAGAGGAGGCCTTTGCTGTGGTTTGGGCTCTGAAGAAGTTGAGGCCATACTTGTTTGGTACTCACTTCCTTGTTCAAACAGACCACAAGCCCCTCCTATGGCTAAAACAAATGAAGGGTGAAAACCCCAAACTGCTTAGGTGGTCCATTTCCCTACAGGGGATGGACTTTACAGTGGAACATAGACCTAGGAGTAACCATGCCAATGCAGATGGACTCTCTAGGTACTTCCACTTAGAACATGAAGACTTAACTGGACAAGGTTAGTTTAATGTCCCTACGTTTGGGGGGGGTTGTGTAGGAGAGTAGGATCTGCTTCACATGGGTACCCCCACTTTTTGCTGAGGCTTCACTGTTTTTCGACTTTAGTCTGGCTGGGGCCCTGCTAATCAGAACCCCAACCTAGCTGCTCCTCTCTAAAATGGTTTCCATGTGCCTTAGGCACATCTCTGATTGGAATCTGGAGTGCCCTTATAAGTCCCTAGTATATGGTATACTATGTACCCAGGGCATAGGTACCTCAGAGGCCTGCCAGGGGCTGAAGCATGTATTATGCCACCCCTGGAATGCCAGCCAAAAGGACACCACAGGTCTGCTACTGCAGCCTGGGTAAGGTGGTGCATGCACCCCTTACTGTGATATAGGTTACCTATATCACTGCATATGCACACATATAAACCTATAAGTCACTCCTATGGCAGGCCTTATCAATCCTGAAGGCAGAGTGCTTGGTTCTTATGTGAGAGGGTGCCCCTGCATGAGCAGAGCCCCTCTGCAGCGGTCGGAGACCCTTCTCTGATGCTGTTTGTGGTGCAGCCTGACCATATACTCTTAAGTGCATTATATCCTCGCGGTAGAATGCTAACTTTGGACTGGCTGCACCAAAACATGTCGTGTTTGGTGTCAAACATCTTGGAATACTACCCCCCTGCCAGGTCTGGTGGCGGGGGTAGCATTCCACCCTTCTAGAGGGAGAGACATGTACCCACCGGCATACCCGGTAACTTCTTTCCAGAGCCCTGGCATCACAAAATGGATGCCGCTGCCACAGACACGGGTCTGGCCTCCTGCTGCTGACTGAAACTCCGGCAGGGGAGGCCTGGACAATAGGTTTCCTGTCCCAGGGAGGTGTAACCACCTCCCCAGACAGGATAATGTGTATTGGGGCTGGGCGGGAGCACTCTCTGGTGCTTTGAAGTCCTGCACTGGGGGCACATTTGGTGTCCCTGTGCATACCCCAGTTCAAACCGGCTCAGGGGCTTCCAGCCCCTGCTCTGGCGCGAAACTGGACAAAGGGAAAGGGGTATAACCACCCCTCTGCCCTGACCCTCCCATAGGTGGGTCCCCAGAGTATGTCCAACCCCTAACTTGGTATAAGTATGGGACCCCAGTCCTTAGGACTTTAGATTTACCTGGACGAAACTCTGATACAGAATGCTGGACCTTCGACGCTCTGCTTTAAGATTAGAGGACTGAAGAATCTCCCTTGGGGTCAAGGAGTGACTCCCCTGCTTGGCAGGCAACTAAGAAGCAATTGTCCGGTCTGCATCGCTGAAGCTCCTGCCGGACGCCGAAGTCTTTGCAACACCAAAGGTAGATTTTCAGACTTCCCTGAGGCTGCCCTGAGTCCCCAGGAAAGCTGAGGCCCATAGCTGTCGTGGGTAACGTGGAACCGTGACCCCTGGACACTGAGTACTTTTGCAAGTTCATCCTCTTCTGGGTCTCCCCCGAAGTTGTGCTTTGGGATCTGAGTAGCCCTCGCCTCCAGCACCAACTGCACCGAAGATCACTGGCCTCCACTCCACGAGTGTCCTGTGAGCCAGCTCCAAGTGCGTCCACTTGAGGCTCCTTCGCGGTCGCTAGTCCGTTGGCTAGTGGGCCCTCCCGAAGGCAACTCTTCTTCTGCTTGGGCTTCACTGGTTGCTCCAGACGTGCCCTGACTTACCTTCGCTGGGTGAGTCCCTCAGACCTTGCTGGTCTGCACCACCATCCTTCTTCTATTTCAAAAGACTTGCCGTTGCCAAGGATTGTTGGGTCCAATCCGGTCCTCGATACCCCTGCAATCGACAGACATCGTGGGACAGCTCGAATCCAGCTCCTGGTTATCGTTGACGCCTCCTGGACTGCGTGGCTGAAGAGTCAAGACGACTGTCAACCTACCTGAAGCACCTGACATCGGTGGGCATCCGCTCATCGCCTTCCTGGTCACTGGCTAGTGACCCAGACTCTGTCCCCTCTGCTTTCAGGTTCTTCAGATCTTCGATCCACCTTTGGATCCACCCGAACACTTTCGACTTGGCCGCCAGCAGCACTTTGCAGCAGATCGCCATTGAAAACGATGACGAAACCCGACCCCGAAAGACACCTATGCACCCGACTTCCCTGGGTGAGGTAACTCGAGTACTCCGGTGCTCCCGTGGGTATAGACTCTAGAACAACCTAGTTCTAAAGGGGTTTGCTCCAAGTCCTCCTCTAAGTGTCCCTTTTCTTTAAAACTCCAACCGCGACATTCCCCATAGAAGTCAACGGCGGCTCGCGGCTGTGTTCTCACACTGCACGCGTCCCCGTGGGTCCCCTGTGTCACTACCTTGGGTGGTTCCTTGAGGGCCAAGCACTTCTACAGGCTCTAGGCCTTGTGTCTAGCTCAGTCGTGGTTCTTATACCACTTTATTGGTATATGGTTTGGTACGCCCCTTGGGCTCAAACGTGTATTTGTGCTATTACTGTTGATAACTAACTTATAACTTATGTACTTCGAACTCTAGCCTCATAAAGAGACTAGAGGGGTGTGTTTAGCAATAAATACATATATTTTGAATATATACCTGGTGTGGTCCTCTTTCATTTGGTCACTGAAGAGATTATAGACTGGTAAAACAAGCTGCTTTACATTCCTTCAAGACTTAGCCTGAAGGCTGCTCTCCATAGCTACCACTAGGATAGCTTGCAATAAAGGTTGTCTTTAACCTATCTCCAATAAGGGGTTGTTTGGACTGGTGCAAGTTGGCCACTATAATTAGTGGACAGCATATACCAGGCTAACTTCTCACATGTACAATAGAGCGGGTATATTTTGAATTGTGCGCCCCGTTTTCTATTAGATCTACATCACCTGTGCCAAGATCATACATGATCTAACCACCAGGTATCCCATGATGACTGATTAACCAGGAATTACTCTGGTTCTTTGTGGGTGAGTGTTGTCACCCTTTCTTCGCATTCGTACACTTATTAGATCTAGCTATGGAACACCCCTGATTTACGCTTTCTTCAATTACAGGCTGTCATCCCCAACCCCCATTTCTGTCCTGATGAAGACCCGCCTTGACTATTTAATTGAGCATAGTTTGGGTTGAAACGTCGACGATTCTACGCGGTCCAGATTGACCAAGGCTCTGTGTCCAAAAAACTAATTAATGTATAGGCAACTGAGTCATTGTATTTTTCCTTAAACTTTCTGTCCTCCTTTCTCATGTACATATTTTATAATCACGTTGTATATATTGCACACTAAAACTTAGCACTGAGCACAAATGTCACTCTATCACGCATTACTTAGAAACCTCACCTTGTATTGACAGCCTTTATTTATAAATGTGTAGATATATATGAATGATTCAATTTATATAAAACAAAAGGGCATTCAGTAATTGGTGTCACGTGTGTTACTATTTGCAATGTGTTCCATATGTCAAGACAGCCGAGTTATGAATTTTTGCATACTTTAGAGAATAGCGTATAAACACTAAACGTATTCATAAGAAATAATTGTCAAACCCGACAGAACCATTGTTTTTGTTCATATATCCATACCCAGGTTCTGAGGGACACAGGGTCACCCCATTATTGTTTAGCTCCCAGGGATGGTGGCCTGCTGGGCTTAGCAGACCACCATGTCTGGGACTGCTTTTTAATAAAGCAGCTTTTTTTTTTAATGCAGCCCGTTTTCCTTAAAGGAAAACAGGATGCATTTTTTTTTAAATGAAAAGTTTTCGTTTCATTTTTTAAGGGCAGGCAGTGGTCCCTGGGACCACTGCCTGCCCTTAAATATTTTTAGAGACAGTCACGGAAGGGGTCCCCTGGGGATCCCTTCCAAATTGCGACTGTATTACCACCCTCTTGAAGAGGGTGGTAATTTGCGAGTGTTTTGCGACCGTATTTGCGGTTACAAAACATTCACACATAGCATTGCGGACGCAATTAGGAAGGGAACGCCCCTTCCTAATTGCGACTCGCCATTCCTAAATAGCGAGTCGCAAATAAATTGCGACTCCCTATTTAGGAATTGTACATGGCCAACAGTGATTGTGCATGCGCAAATGGGTTCGCAAACCCGTTTGCGCATGCAAAATCACGTCGTACATCTGGCCCTTAGTGCTTACAGTACATGATTCATTAGTAAGGTTAAAGAAGGTCTGAGAGAAATGAATTCAGAATTTGCAGATCACTATGGGCCTGATTTAGATCTTAGCGGGACCACCTTTTCTCCTGCCAAGTACTCTGTCAAGCTGACGAAGGTCTGCTTGCTGTATTTAGGTGTTGCGGCAATAGGCAGGAGACCGCGGCAGTCTTCTCTGCTAACAGTACTTAGTCGCCATCATGGCAGTCTGTTTTCGCCAAGCAGATTTATATGTTCCTGTTGTGCTGGCCATGTACTGGCAGCGATGTCCTGGTAGAGTGAGGCCATGGTGGTGTGACGACAGGTAAGTACTACACATCATTATCTTACTACATATATATGTTGTGCATATGTCATAATGTATATGTATGTAGATAATGCCCCTTGTTTGTACATATTGCCTGTCACACAAACAACATACACACACTGTTGAATGCACACCCACAGGCACCACAAGCACAACATCCACAAGCACCACAACAACAATATTTTTTGTTAAGTGTCAATACAGGTGTTCTCATTTTACCTTGATGAGTAAGAAAATGAACACTACTGCGTGCATGTGCAATGCATAAGTACACAAGGCTACAGCAATTGTCAATACACAATACATAGTTCAATTGTACAAGTAGGTTATTGTAGATCTCGGTGACAATGGAGTCATTTGTCATTGTGATGGAGTTGGTGCAGCAAAGGAGGGACCTGGATGAGGGGTTACCAGAAGGAAACGGAAGCGGGAAGCAGGAAAAATGGTACCTTTAAAGCTCATTTCCTTTGATTCCGCCAACTCGCAGTAGAAGGGATTCCTGCCACAGCTGCCATGGCCAAAAGGCACATCGTAATCAGGATGATGGGAATCTGGGCTGGAGTGATGCAGACAGTCGATTCTGCCTATACAGTTATCAACGAAGTTGAGAATTCCTGGCATTCTTTCGTCTATGGACCAGCCCACATCTAAATACGACAGGAACACCGCCAAGCCGAGAGGTATGAAGACCATCAAAAAGCGCTGATGGGAACTGATCTGGCAAGATCTAAATCAGGCTCTAAGTCTTAACAGAGACTTCAGGCCAATCGGCATAGGTGAATCTACAAATCCGAGCACTCAAATAATCATTTATACAATAGTGTATAGTTTATAGTCCACTTTAATCCATGTTCAGGCCCAAAAAGTGTAGTACAAATCTTCACATTGATTTTGTGATGGATGTCATTACAGATGTATCCGAAAGGAAGGCAGTCCAAAACAGTTTTTCACAACGTTGAACAGTTGGAATATCAATGTGGAAAACAACAAGCCAATACGTGTTTCATTGATATGTCGTAAACACCTCTACTTCTTCAGGGCTGTGGGAATTAAATAGACCATCTTAGCAATATCTACTCTGCATAAACATTGAGCTCCTTCACCAACCAATGGTGTGCAAAACCAAAAGTTAGGGACAGCTCCCACTTATAAGATAGGAGGCAGTGTTTGGTTGTCCTCTATTAATCTACCTCACTCAATCTGTGAATCTAGGTTTTCACCAAGGTTTTATGACCCATTTGAAATTTCTAATACTATTAACCCCGTTACCTTATGATTCAAGCTTCCCCTTGCCAGGAAGATGCATCTTTCCTTTCATGTTTCACTTCTAAAACCCTATTGTTGTCGTAAAGGAAACAAGGCTAAAAAAAACAATTCCCATACTTGCCAATTGACATCGGAATATTGTAGTATCCTGCCAGCCCAGGTACTTGCTAATAACCACGCCACACACAGAGAGTAGTTTTACACGTCTTTATTCTGCTGTGTGTAAGTCAGAACTCAATATTCTAAGCTTGCCTTCAACTCATCTCTCCAATGCTTATGTTGCAGGCCTACGATGTACAGTGGGACCAAATGAGTTCCAGCATTCTTTTATTTACAAGACACTACATCTACCCCTTTGTTAAATAGAAAGTTTGCAACTTTTTAAAAATAGGTAAATATACAACTACATAAATCAATACATAGATATACAGGCAATTATAATTTTTCAATTAAGCATTGTGGCGCCTGAATCACATGTCCTGATTGAGTCACTGGAAACCGGGATCTGGCAGTTGAAGTGTCAGGGATCTGCACAGGTGATGTGGAATCATCAGCAGACACAGAGTCAGCAACAATTTGTCTGGATCCAGTCTCTACATTGACATAGATGTTTGGTGAGTGATGGGTCACATGTCGAAAATGAGAGGAATATCTCGTAAGGGACTTCCCAGGATGCTGGGCAGTCACCATGTGTCCTTTGGTGTTAGTGATGGTAAAGGACTCAGCCTCAAAAGGAGCATCTAACTTTCTTTTCCTGTGTTGTCTGACAAGCACTCGATCTTATCTTGTAAAGGTGACTTCTTTACATGAAATCATCTGTCAGCATATATTTTCCTCTTCTGCTCGCAACCAAAGTCTGTAGTATGAATGTCTTCCTCATTCTTAGATTTGAGGTTGGTCCATTGTTGCAGTTGGTAATCATAGATCTTCTAAACATGAGAGTTGCAGTCAGGGGTCAAACGGTAAGCTCGAAGAGTAGTCTTCAAAACAACTTTGAGGTCGAGCTTCTCCAATGCAGCACACTGAACAGCTTTCTTTAGAGTACTCATGAACTGTTTTACTAGACTATTGGCCTGGGGCTAAAGAGGAGTGCTTTTTGATGCTTTATATTGAGGTGATTTAGAAAGTCTTTGAATTATCGACCATTAAAAAGTGGTCAGATTTTAAGATAGTAGGTACACCCCATGTCGTGAAGATGCCATCTAATTTTTAAATAACCCTTTCATATGTAGTGAATGAAAGGCCTTCTACCAATGGAACTTGGGAGTATTAATCAACAATTACTAGAAGATGATGTCCATTCTGAAGAGGACCAAAGTAGTCAATAGCAATTCTCTCCCAAGCATGATGTGACAATTCTGACATGTTCAAAGGGTGCTCAATTTCTTGAGTCTTTAATTGTTCTTCGACCCTTTCGTCAAGGTAAGGAAATCAGACTCAGTCACAGAGACCTCTCTTGGTGACAACTATTCCTCTATGTCCCTCATGGGCGGTGTCAATCACTTTGTCGACTTTCTGGAATAACAATTTATGTACCTCGCAGAATGAGGCCTTCTTGAGTTACTGAAAGTTCATATTTTACGTGCTTGAACTTTAAATGAAGTCATTTGTGAGAGTTCTAGAGTGCTGGTTCCATGATTGATGTGCAATAATGTCTTTAAACTTTAACATGTCACTATCTTGGCTTGGGACGTGGGTCCCGTGCTCACTGCACCACTGGATTCAAGCTAGCCTGGCTGATGAGGGGTGAAGCCCCGAAACTGGTCCCAGGATGGTTGTTTCTGGTCCAAGGAGGACCTGACTTGGGAGTTCGAGCTGGACTGTTTCCAGAAGGATCAGGGTCAAGGCAGATTTGCATATGGCTGGGTCCAAGCTGGGGTGGTGTGGTGAGCAAAAGAACAAGGATTAAACCCAGATCTTTGTGACTAGGGGTGAATGTTTGCATTGTTCAGCAGTCCGCCCATCATTTGTTCCTTTTTCATTTGTCACCCTAAGTGGGAAGGGTATGCCCAGAGATGGGTCCCATGCTCACTGTGCCACTTGATTCAAGCTAGCCTGGCTGATGAGGGGTGATGTTGAGAAACCGGTCCCAGGATGCTTGTTTCCAGTCCAGGGAGGACCTGTCTTGGCAGTTCCGGCTGGACTGTTCCCAAAATGAACAGGGTCACGGCTGATTTGCATATGGCTTGGTTCAAACTGGGGTGGTGTGGTGAGCAAAAAAACAATGGATTAAACCCAGATCTTTGTGACGTGGCTGAATGTTTGCATTGTTTAGCATTCCGGCCATCATTTGCTCCTTTTGCATTTGGTACCCTAAGACGGAAGGGTATGCCCAGACGTGGGTCCCGTGCTCACTGCGCCACTGGATTCAAGCTAGCCTGGCTGATGAGGGGTGATGCCCCAAAACCGGTTCCCAGGATGCTTGTTTCCCGGCCAGGGAGGACCTGGCTTGGCAGTTCGGGCTGGACTGTTCCCATAAGGAACAGGGTCAAGACAGATTTGCATATGGCTGGGTCAGTACTGGGGTGCTGTGGTGAGCAAAAGAACAATGGATTAACCCAGATCTTTGTGAGTGGGGGTGAATGTTTGCATTGTTCAGCCTTCCCTCCATCATTTGTTCCTTTTGCACTATCTTGGCTCATGGCAGTGACAATTTGTTCAAAAGACATGGCAGCTGGTGTGCTAGATTTCACAATAAAATTGATGTAGGCCTCTGCTCTCCTAAATGGGGTGCCAGGGTACTGTAATGGCACTCTTGAAAAATAGTTGACAGGATTCTGATCTTTCCCTGGATGATAAAGAATTGTATAGTTGTATTCTTGTAACCTCAAACCACAACGTTCAATTCGATGTGGTATTTTGGCTTTGGGATTGCCAAATATCCTCAACAGCACTTGTTGACCAGTCTCAACTGTAAAAGGCTTTCTGTACAAGAATACAAGGAAATATTCACTAGCCCAAACCACTGCTAACTTTCTTACTCAGATTGCGAGTAAGCATGTTCCATTTGTGACAGGCATTTACTGGTGTATACCACGATATGTCTCTAGGCATTTGGCTATCTGTTGTGCTGCACAATGATTGCACCTAACCCGACATGGCTAGCGTCAACAACAACATCGGTATGAAGTTTGGGATCAAAGTAGGCCATTTCAGTGGCACTCTCGATAGCTGCTTGATTTTTTGGAAGCTCTTCTCACATTCACGTGGCAAATGGAAAGACACAGGGAGTGATTAGGTGTTTGGCGTTCCATAGCACTGCCAAACCCGCAATTGCACGGCAGCTACCGCTGCACCAGCGGTTGGACCATCGCAGGCTCGCTGCTACTGCCCGGTACTGCCAGTCCCTGGCGGTGTTGCAGTGGTGTGAAGCAGTATTATGCTGGCGGTGCCATTGCAGCATCGCCAAGCATATTATGAGTTTCCTCACTGCCACCGTTATCATGGCGGTGAGCCCGCCATGAAAAGGCTGGCAGTGAGGGAACAAAGTGCATCAGGCCATTGGGATGCATGCAGGAGGGCACATGTTGTGTGCATGCACCCCCTTTCCTGAACGGCATGGACTGCAGAGTACAAGCCGTGCAGGAACGGGTTTTAGCGCTCCCATTGCAGTGTCTTTTTCAAAGGCACTGCCTTGGGACCGTCAAAGGACTGCCTGCCAGACAATGAGAAAACTCATAATCTGGCGGGTGGCGGTGGACTTTGGTTGTGTGGGAGAAGGGCGGCGGCATGGCGGCCCCGCTCCCACACTGTCAAAGTCATAATCAGGACCATATTTTTTTTCGTAGTTCTCATAATGGTGCACTGACCGTAGGAAAGTCTCGTATGTATCAAGAACAGTAACTGGTCATTCCAAGAAATGATTGTTACAAAGAAATGTCTTATGCAGGATTTGCAACGCTTCCACTTTAGCTGGACCAGGTTTCATGCCCCCATAAAAAAGACATGGCCAAAGAATGTCAAGCTATTCTTGTGGAATTACCATTTGTTAGCATCTACAGTTAAGCCTGCATCATTTAGCAAATGGCATTCTTGCATGAGAGTTTTGTTCATCTCTTTTTGTGAGGCTCCAAAACCAATATGTCATCACTATAGTTAATTGCATTTACTACAGGCTGCATGGTATGTCAAATGGTATCTTGGAAAAGTTCTGCACCAGAGGATATACCAAAACTCAATTGCATATAGCGAAAACAGACTAATATGTGTAGAAAATGCTGTAATGTACCTGGATTTTTCTTCAACTTCCATTTGGTGATATCCTTTATTTGAGTTGAGTCGAGAGAAGAACTTTGTACCATTCAATTGAGTTATCATATCAGCAATCTGCAGACCTGGATGTCTCTCTCGCTCAATTGTGTTGTTGGCCTGAAGCATATCTACACATATGCGTACAGCTCCTTCAGTCTCTTTTAGGCACTACTATAATGGGAGAAACCCATGGTGTTGGACCAGTGGAGATTTCAATAATGACATATTTAAGAAAAAAATTAAGTTCCTTTTCAACAGCTTCTTGTACGTGAAATGCAATTTGTCTGTGTCTTTGAGCAACAGAACAAACATCCTCATTTATATATAATTTTACCTTCATTGTTTTAAGTTTTCCTAACTGTAGGAGAGTAGGATCTGCCTCTTATGTTGCCCCCACTTTTTTTCTGATGTTTACACTGGTTTCTGGCTATAGTCTGGCTGGGACCCTGCCAATCAGGGCCCCAGCCTCTCTGTTCTCTCTAAACGACTTGGAGTGCACTCTAGGTGCACTAGTGATTGGATACTGTGGTACCTTATGAGTCCCTAGTATATGGTACCTTAGGTACCAAGGGCATAGGTACTTCACAGGCCTACCAGGGGCTGAAGCATGTATTATGCCACCCCTGGGAAGCAGACTAAATATGACACCACAGGCCTGATACTGCAGCCTGGGTGAGGAGGTGCTAGCACCCCTCACTGAGATATAGGTTCCCTATATCCCCCCTGCACACACATTTAAACCTATCAGTCACCCCTAAGGCAGGCCCTATCAATCCTGAGGGCGGGTTGCTTAGTTTCTATGTGAGAGGGTGCCTCTGCCTGAGCAGGGCCCCTCTGCAGCTCTCAGAGTCCATTCTCTGGGGCTGTTTGTGAATGCGGTCGAACCATATACTCTTAAGTGCATTATAACCTCGCGGTTAATGCTAACTTTGGAATGGCTGCATCAAAACATGTCGTGTTTGGTGTCAAACACCTTGGAATCATACCCCCACACCAGTACCTGGTGTGGGAGTATGATCCCACCCTTCTGGGGGGATAGACATGTACCTACTGTGGAAACGCAGTAGAATCCTGAAGAGCCCTGGCATCACAAAATGGATGCCACCAGTCACAGACACTGGGCTGCCCTCCTGGTGATGACCGAAACTCGCAGTGGAGGAGGCCCAACAATAGGTATCCTGTCACAGGGAGGTGTGACCACCACCCAGACAGGGTTTAGTGTATTGGGGCTGGGTGGGTGCACTCCTAGAGTGCTTTGAAGTCCTGCACTGGGGAGCAGAAGGCTCCTCTGTGCATACACCAGTTCAAACCGGCTCAGGGGCTACCTGCCCCTGCTCTGGCGCGAAACTGGACAAAGGGAAGTGGGTGTAGCCACCCACTCCCCTGACCCTCCCATAGGTGGGGTCATAGAGCTAG
Source organism: Calotriton arnoldi (assembly GCA_963921515.1). NCBI lineage: Eukaryota > Metazoa > Chordata > Amphibia > Caudata > Salamandridae > Calotriton > Calotriton arnoldi. The sequence continues at coordinate 528 of CAWUFW010032541.1, read as the reverse complement.
TCCCTCCCTTCCTTTTTAGTATAAGGTAGGGAACCCTTGCCATTGCAAACTAGATATCCCTGGACGACGCTCTAAAGAAGAATCCCGGACCTTCGACGTTCCACTACCTCTGGAAGACTAAAGAATCTCCCTTGGAGTCGAGTGACTCCCCTGCTTGGCAGGCACCAAAAACTGCAATGACGGTCGCAAACTACGCCACTCCCGCCGGAGCCCGAAGTCCCTACAGCCCAGGAAGAAAATTTCCTGACTTCTCCAAGGCCATCGTGAGTCCCCAGCGAAGCTGAGGCAAGTGGACCCCACGAGTGACGAGGAACCGCAGTCCCTGGGTACCGTGCACTATTTTCGAGTGCAACCCCTTCACGACGTTCTACGAATCTGTGCTTTGGACCACGTGTGGTCCCAGCCTCTAGCAGAGATCCATCCCAAGATCAGAGGCCTACCCCATCCCGAGTGACCGTGGGCCCCTGTTGACGGAATCCTTCTGAGGCGTCTTTGAGATCCCTTGCCAGCCAGCTTGTGGGTCACCTG
>CAWUFW010032540.1:0-13760 GCA_963921515.1 Calotriton arnoldi | reverse complement strand
GTGTGCTTCGTTCAGTTACAGTAGTTGCTACATTTTGCCTCGTACAAAACCCGTGAAATTCCCCGTTATAGTTAGTTCAGCTAACTATAACTCGCGCCCGCAATGCACTGCTGATGACGTCACATATTACATCACTCATGACATGGTCAGTGACATCACTGATGACATCACTGATGACATCTCAAATGACATCACTGATGACATCATCCAGTGACTGTGTGTTTCTGTAAAGTTTAAATATTTTTTATATATATAGGAAAAGACGTATTGAAGAATGAGTGGGTGTGTAAGTGTCTGTATGGATGATTTAGTAGGTGCGTGACTGACTCTATAAGTGAGTGATTTAACGTATCTTACTGAATGCATGGGTTAGTGACTAAACTGGGTGAATGTCTGTATCCGTCTGTCTGTTGCTGTGTAAGTGGCTGCATGGGTTTGTGAATAGCTACATGAGTGTCTATAAGAGTTATTGATTTGTTGTCTGAGTATCTGTATGGGTGCCTGAGTGTTTGTGTGGATGGGGTGTGTGCGACTGTGCATAGATGTGTGAGTGGGTGATTCACTGGGTGGATCTTTTCAAGAGTGCATCTGTGATAGACTGTATGGGTGGGTAAGTGTGTGTAAGAGTGTGTTAGTGAGTGAATGTATGTCCCAGTGGTACATGTGTGAGTAACTACATATGTGAAAGGCAGTATATATGTGTGTTGAAGTATATAAATAGCTATAAGCGAGAGTGAGTGATTGTGATAGTGGCTGTATGGATGAGTGTGTGCTTGTATCAGTGATTATATAAGAGCGTAACAATGTGCTAGTATTTGTATGATTAAGTGAGCTGGTGTGTGTATAACTGTATAGGTGAGTAAATGGCAGTGTGTTTAATTATTTGCATGACTGACTAGGTGTGTGAGTACCTCTATGGATGAGTGGCGGTGTTTGAGTGTCTATATAGGAGTAAGAGTGCATATGATAGTCCTGTACTGAGTGACCATAAGTATGAGTGACTGTACGGGTGAGTGAGTGGATGTGTGTGTGTAGACCTAAGAATCAGTGAGTGGGTATGTAGTTATTGGTGTTGGAGTGTCTATGGTTTTGCGAATGGCAGTCTGTAATTTAGATTGGGTGTATCAAAGGTTATATTAGGGTGTGAAGAGCTGCATCAGATTATCACGTGGATGATGTCATCAGTGATGTCATTTGAGATGTCATCAGTGATGTCATCAGTGATGTCATCAGTGATGTCACTGACCATGTCATGAGTGATGTAATATGTGACGTCATCAGCAGTGCATTGCGGGGCGCGAGTTATAGTTAGCTGAACTAACTATAACGGGGAATTTCACGGGTTTTGTACGAGTAAAATGTCCAACTAACTATAACTGTCCCTAAAACCTATGGTTTTTTCAGTGAATTTCAAAGGTTTTTTAAATGCTAATTTCTAACTATAACATATCTGAAACCTATGGTTTTTTCAGTGAATTTCAAAGGTTTTTTAAATGCTAATTCCTAACTATAACATGTCTGAAACCTACGGTTTTTCAGTGAATTTCAAAGGTTTTGTAAATGACAATTTTTAAATGTATTAATTGTTATATTAATTTTTTTCATACTGATTTACTACATTTTTAGAAACATTTTTTTTACATATTTTATTTTTTAAATTACATTGTAATTACATTATACATTACATTACAAAAAATACTTTCTCAGAATGAATTACTTTAGTTTAAATACTTTGCACATAGGCAATAGACTTTTAAGTACAGTAGTTACAGTTGTTGCAATGGGCAACACATTTTCAAACACAATGCAACATTGAGCTGAATGTGAATTTCTAGTTAAATGCAATTAGTTACTTTATGGATTACTTTTCTAACCACAGGACTGGATCCTAGATTCAGTCCTGGTACATCTCCTGTAAACAGTTGAGTAAAAGCGTTTTGGTTACAGTCGTGATTTTTAAGGAATATTATTGTATTTTAAAAGTTGACACTTAGAAACTTTTTCTCATAGAATCACCAATGTTATCCTATGGAAGGAAATTCACTTAGCAGGTAAAAACTGTTATCGTTACTTTTTCTTACTCAGTGTTGGATCCTGGATCCAGCACTGGTGCATCTCCTGTAAACAGTTGAAAGAATGCGTTTAAGTCATACAGGCGATTTTTAAGGAATATTTGTAGTTTGTGAAAATCGACACTTTGAAACTTTTCTGCTGAAAACCAGACAATGGATTCCTATGGAAGAAAATATAAGTTACTGGTAAGTACGGTTAAAATTACTTTTCAGGGTCAGTGCTGGGCTAAAAGATGCAGCACTGGGTTCTCTCCTGATAACAGGTGAGTAAATTGGAATTCGTACTTTGGTTGATTTTAGAGGAATATTATAAAGTTCCAAAACTCCACACTTAGAAGAATTTCCAAGTGAAACCAGTCAATGTTAGCCTATGAAGGAAATTCAAGTTACCGGTAAGTACGGTTAAAATTACTTTTCAGGACCAGTACTGGGCTGAAAGATGCAGCACTGAGGTCTCTCCTGATAACAGGTGAGTAAATCAGAATTCGGATTTCGGCTGATTTTAGAGGAATATTTGTATGTTTCAAAAATCAACACTTAGAAACTTTTTCAGCAAAAAGCAGGCAATGATATCCTATGGAAGGAAATTCAAGTTACTGGTAAGTACGGTTAAAATTACTTTTGAGGATCAGTACTGGGCTGAAAGATGCAGCACTGAGGTCTCTCCTGATAACAGGTGAGTAAATCGGAATTCGTATTTCGGCTGATTTTAGAGGAATATTTTAAAGTTCCAAAACTCCACACTTAGAAGAATTTCCAAGTGAAACCAGTCAATGTTAGCCTATGGAAGGAAATTCAAGTTACTGGTAAGTACGGTTAAAATTACTTTTCAGGACCAGTACTGGGCTGAAAGATACAGCACTGAGGTCTCTCCTGATAACAGGTGAGTAAATCGGAATTCGTATTTCGGCTGATTTTAGAGGAATATTTTAAAGTTCCAAAACTCCACACTTAGAAGAATTTCCAAGTGAAACCAGTCAATGTTAGCCTATGGAAGGAAATTCAAGTTACTGGTAAGTACGGTTAAAATTACTTTTCAGGACCAGTACTGGGCTGAAAGATACAGCACTGAGGTCTCTCCTGATAACAGGTGAGTAAATCGGAATTCGTATTTCGGCTGATTTTAGAGGAATATTTGTATGTTTCAAAAATCAACACTTAGAAACTTTTTCAGCAAAAAGCAGGCAATGATATCCTATGGAAGGAAATTCAAGTTACTGGTAAGTACGGTTAAAATTACTTTTGAGGATCAGTACTGGGCTGAAAGATACAGCACTGAGGTCTCTCCTGATAACAGGTGAGTAAATCGGAATTCGTATTTCGGCTGATTTTAGAGGAATATTTTAAAGTTCCAAAACTCCACACTTAGAAGAATTTCCAAGTGAAACCAGTCAATGTTAGCCTATGGAAGGAAATTCAAGTTACTGGTAAGTACGGTTAAAATTACTTTTCAGGACCAGTACTGGGCTGAAAGATACAGCACTGAGGTCTCTCCTGATAACAGGTGAGTAAATCGGAATTCGTATTTCGGCTGATTTTAGAGGAATATTTTAAAGTTCCAAAACTCCACACTTAGAAGAATTTCCAAGTGAAACCAGTCAATGTTAGCCTATGAAGGAAATTCAAGTTACCGGTAAGTACGGTTAAAATTACTTTTCAGGACCAGTACTGGGCTGAAAGATGCAGCACTGAGGTCTCTCCTGATAACAGGTGAGTAAATCGGAATTCGTAGTAAGGCAGATTTTAGAGGAATATTTGCACAATGGTGAAGGGAGGGCGGGGCCTGAGGTGACATCTGTGCAAACGCGCCCCGTGGCGCGTTTTAAGTTGGGGGATTAAGTCCCCTTGAATCATGAGGTTCCCTAGGGGCCAACTAGCCCACCATGAACCTCCAGTATGCGCCAGGGGGCTGCGTTGCAGAGACGTGTAGAGAGGCCACACCCCTTTTACACCTCTCTGCAACGCAGCTCTGTGGCGCTTTCTGGATGTACCTGTTGGGCTAGTTGGCCCCAGGACCCTCAGGATTGAAGGGGATTTAATCCCCATCTTAAAACGCGCCACGGGGCCTGTTTGCACACATGTCACATGAGCCCCGCCCCTCCCTTCACCACTGTGCAAACGCGCCCTGTGGCGCGTTTTAAGTTGGGGATTAAGTCCCTTGAATCCTGAGGGTCCCTGGAGTCCAACTAGCCCACCATATACCTCCAAAAGCGCCACAGAGCTGCGTTGCAGAGAGGTGTAAATAGGGGCGTGGCCTATGTACACGTCTCTGCAAGGCAGCCCCTGGCGCATACTGGAGGTTCCTGGTGGGCTAGTTGGCCCCAGGACCCCCAGCATTCAAGGGGAATTCGTTCCCCTCTGCAAACGCGCCAGGGCGTGTTTGCAGAGTACTGCAGGGAGGGCGGGGCCTCCGGCACGATGCCGGTCGTTTTTTTTTTCTTTTTAATGGGAGGGGGCTGCGTGGCCCCCTTCCCTGCCCACTTTGGCCCCGGGGACCCCATCCCCCGGGGCCTGATCATTTTTTTTTTTTAAATTTAAAAAAAAAAACGGGAAGAGGACCGCGTGGCCCCCTTTCCTGGGCCTGTATTGGCCCGGGGACCCCATCCCCGGGGCATGGCCTCGATTTTTATTTTTTTCTTTGGAGGGGGCTGCGTGGCCCCCTCCTCAGGCCATTAAGGCCCCGGGACCCCATCCCCGGGGCCGGCCTTTCCCTTATTTTTTTAATTTTTTTTGAACTTTGGGGAGGGGGCTGCGTGGCCCCCTCCCGGGCCACTATGGCCCCGGGGACCCCATCCCCGGGGCCTGGCCTCACGTTGGAGACTGTGGGGGGTCCCCAATCCCCCACAGTCCCAGCCGGCTCCCCGCCTCCTGCGGAAGCCGGCATTGCTTTTCCACATGGGGAGCAGCTAACATGCTGCTCCCCATGTGGAAAAGCTATTGGTTTGCATTTTGAAAGAGAGAGCAGGTTTCCTGCTCTCTCTTTCAAAATGCAAACCAAGATTGCTATGACAGGACGGGAGCCGCGAGGCTCCGTCCTGTCATAGCAAACAGCAGTGTCCCGAGGGTAGGCACCCCGGGACACTGCAGGAGCCGGCCCTGGGGGTGGTGGTCCCCAGGGCCATCAAGGGCTCCAGGAGGGGCCGCGCGGCCCCCTCCCATTCAGTGCACAGCCCGGGGAGGTGGTGGTCCCCGGGGCTTGGGAGTCCGTAACGGACCCCCATATTTAAATGTTTAGTGCCCCGGGTAGGTGGCGGTCCCCAGGGCATGTGGGGGCTGGAGCCCCCACACAGGTTTAAAAAAAAAAAAAAGAAGCCCGGGGAGGTGGCGGTCCCCGGGGCTGCGGGAGGGCTCAGAGCCCTCCCGCCATCATTTTTAAATAAAGCCCCGGGGGTGGCGGTCCCCGGGGCTTGGGGGCCTTAGAGGCCCCCTACATAAATTAAAACCCCCACCATGCCCCCGGGACTTGGGCCACCCGAGGGCCAATTAGCATCGAGCGCGGGAGACCGCGCTTCGATTTTTTCCGGCAGGATCCGCGCTCCCTGAGCGCATCCTGCCGATTTAAAAAAACAAAATTTTTTGCCCAGGGGGTCCTTGTGGGACCCCCTGAGCAGACCTAGGGGTCAGGGTGTTTCTACCCTGCCCCCTTTGTGCGTTTTGCGCACTTGTTTCTGTCCCTCGGTTCTACCGAGGACAAAATGGCTGCCAACACTTCCTGATTTGGAGTGTTGACAGCCAATTAGCATGCAGCTCGTGATCGGGAGGGTGCGCGAATCCGACGCGGCCATAGATATATATGTACTTTTACTTTTGATTTTCTCAGCAACTACTGAACGGATTTACACCATTTAACAAAAGGGTTCTTTCTGAACCAAGAACTACCTCTTTGCCAAATTTGGTGTAATTCCGTTCAGCAGTTCGAGCTGTAGCCGTGTCTAAAGTTTCCTATGGAAAAATGAATGGGGAAAACGCGTTTTGGGACCCCCTTTTTCTCGGCCCCGCTTGACGAATCACCCGAGACTTTCAGGGTAGGAGCGGACCAGAGCGCCCCACAAAGTTTGAAAATTTTGCAAAGATACGTCAACCGGCAAGAGAGTTATTTCAAATAGAATGTCGCGGATTTCCTATGGAAAATAGGTTCTAAACTATAACTATCTACTGGCGACCGCCAGTAGATAATATATATATATATATATACATATATATATGTCAAAAGAATACCCTTGCAGGCATAGAGTGACGCATACATTATGCGAAAAAGAAGAAGAGAACTCTGGGTAGTTCTCAAGTTTAGGTGGAAGGCAGCTTCTGTATGGAGCATCCTCAACACCAGCGACACTCTAGATTTGCTCATCTCAAATGTCTGCTTTTCTATCAAAGTTTTTAAGCATGGGATTAGCACAGTGCTATCCACGCCGAGATAGAAAGGGACAAAGTCTTTTGCCATTTCTACAGCAAAGTCTTTAAGCATAGGAATAGCACAGTGCTATCCATGCCATGCTGTTAAATGACAAAAGCCATTTACCACTCCAGGCACAGTATTACAGCTTTGACTTGGTAAAATACCATCCAAGCCAACCTGAAATGAATAAAAGCAACCCCTGACACGTGTTTCGCTGTCAATACTGCTCTTCAGAGAGGTTTAGCTTTGTCCAGACACAAGGGAGCACCCAGTATATGTCAAAAGAATACCCTTGCAGGCATAGAGTGACGCATAAATCATGCAAAAAAGAAGAAGAGAACTCTGGGTAGCTCTCAAGTTTAGGTGGAAGGCAGCTTCTGTATAGAGCACCCTCAACACCAGCGACACTCTAGATTTGCTCACCTCAAATGTCTGCTTTTCTATCAAAGTTTTTAAGCATGGTATTAGCACAGTGCTATCCACGCCGAGATAGAACGGGACAAAGTCTTTTGCCATTTCTACAGCAGAGTCTTTAAGCATAGGAATAGTACAGTGCTATCCATGCCAAGCTGTTAAATGACAAAAGCCATTTACCACTCCAGGCACAATATAACAGCTTTGGATTGGTAAAATACCATCCAAGCCAACCTGAAATGAATAAAAGCAACCCCTGACACGTGTATACATGTATATATCTATATATATCCACTGGTGCACGTCAGGGTATGAGGGACCTTGAACATATAAAGTTCCACAAACCGAGCATACCAATGCTCGAATACATGCACTAGCATCCACAGAAATAACTGCCAGTAGTTTACTTTGATGAATTTGTTATTAGCATAGCTGAGTAACCCAACGCGTTTTGGCGTGACACACGCCTTGATCATGGGTAGGAAAGCAATGTTCCCAGCACAGATTTAAACATTACGTGAAGACATACAGCAACATAAACGATGGGCAATTAGAACCAAATTAGTAGTGAGGATGGTAAGTGTTTTGGCCATCTTGGCCCATACTATAAAAGCATAAAGATATGTATACTATCATTGATACCTCATGCATAATGCTATTTACAATAATACTTTGCAACAGAATTCATAATACATGACAATATAAATAACTAATCATGTCAAAATAAATACATAAGTACATAGGTAGTTGCGTGCTGCAATACATGGACCCTTATATAGGTACAATAATACACATATTTTCTGAGATGATATTGCCCTAGTGGGCAAATAATTCATATAATAACTTTCAACTGTGTCTCTTAAGATAGCAGCATCACAACAGACATTAAGAGAAAAATTCAATTGGAAAATTCATCTGATATATATATATATGATACTCATATAATCACAATATGAAATACTGTGTGCACTAGTGCCAATCGCAAACATAATTATTTAAATAAAAAATAATAAAAATAAAATAGAAACGGATCTTGTTATGTGGATCTATAAATATAACTCTCTCATACTAACACAGAAAGGGACAGAAACATAAATATACAGGCTAATCTATATGATGCAACCCACGTTGTGCCAAATCTGAAACATGAATTTGCCTGATAAGGGATAGACCATTAAGTCCCAGTGGGCAAAAGCAGTAAAGCAAATATACCAGTAAAATATATGGTCCCCAAGGAGAGCAACACTAGATAATTATGCCCCAGTGGGCACAAGCAGTGAAGCAAATGTACCTGTAATAAATCAGGTCCTCAAGGAGCCTACTATTACACAGTCCTACTACCCATCACTCTACAAATAATACCACATTATATCCCAACCCATAACATTAAATCGAGAGTATACAATGATCCATACTTTATAAATCATACTCAATCTATCAATGATACTACCACTTTCCCACAAGGGATCAAAGAGACTCGGCCCAAGGATAGCTTCTACACTTGATATATGTACAGCTCTTCAGATATCATCACTCAGTAGGTCGTATGTAAAAAAATCAAAAAACAAACGGAACAAACTTGTCGAAAATTTGTAACATAGTTACAGATAAAATTTTTTAATTGAAGGCAGAGTCAAATGCATTTTAGTGATGCTGATCAGAAAACCTGATACACATTTGGTATAGTTCAAAAGAATAAGAGATAAGAAGATGAAAAGATAATAATATAAGGGATACGGATAAGAAGAAAAGAGGAGGGGGTGGGGGAAAATAGTCAGAAAAAAAGAGAGAGAAAAAGAAAAGGAGAAAAGAGGGATAGAGAGGGAGGAAAGAGAACTAAAATATTGAAGTTAGTACATAACTGAAGCAAATCCTGGTACTTTTGCTAAACAAATCTAAAGAGCAAGCAGTATTATTCCCCTAAATGACTGGACATTCCTTCATCAGAGTTCATACCTTGCGGTACCTTCATATCTAGTTCTAGATCATACCGAGACTCTAGTTGACGAAGTTTACGTATTCTGTCACCGTCCCTGATGGATTTAGGAATACGATCAATGACAAAGAACCGTAGTAAATTCCTATTGCTGTTGTGGGCCTCCTCAAAGTTGCGAGCCACTGGGTTATAGCTTGTCTCTATTCTGAATTGTCTGCATGTGTTCCAATACACGTTTCTTTGCCGGAAACATAGTACTGCCTACATAAGATTTGTCACAGCGACAGGTAAGTGATAGACACAAAAATCAGATAGACATGATAGATGCTTTTCAATATTCCTGTAGGTCTTGGTGACAGGGGAGAAGACTTTTTCTCAGAGACCTAATGAGATACTGATGTACTCACTCAGAGACCACTCAGACACTGATCTAACAACTCAAAGACCCACTCAGACACTGATGCACCAACTCATAGACCTACTAAGATACTCAGACACCCACTCACGAGCCTACTCAAACACTAATGCATCCACTCACAGACCCACTCATGCACCCACTGACATACCCACCCAGGCAGGGATGTACCCACTCGGAGACTCATACACTCACTCACAGATCTACTAAGCACGCATGCACCAACTCATAGACCCACTTAGAGGCTCATGCACCCAATCACAAACCCACTCAGACACTTATGCACCCAGTGACAGACCCATGCAGAGACTCAGAAAAGTGAGTTACAGAACCACTCATAGACTCATGCACCCACTCACAGACCACTCAAATACTTATACACTGAATGAGAGCCTTACTGACACAGTTGTGCAACCAATCACAGATTCCAGTGACGGAGTCATACACAGTGGTACAGAGATATTGAGGGAGTCATATATGTTTTTATAGACTCATTTAGATAGTAATGTGCTCAGTGTGATGGTTATAATATATTTATTTTGTAGTTATACATTTTTAATGGCTGGTGGATATTGAAAGTCTGCTTTGGTATTATCATTTTGAGACGTATTCGCGATGGTCGTGGTTACCAACGTCATCGCAATGCCAGGGGGCACCGCAAAAACGGAAAATAGGCTTTCATTATGTTTTTTTTTATAGAAAATCACTAGGAAAGCATGAGTTTAAACCTTATACTTATAATCCCCTAGTGTCCAAAATACTTTAAATTGTGTGTATATATGTGCTTCAGACTTTTAAAAAGATGCAATCATCGCGGTTACCGATATCATCGCGACGCCCATCGTCACCACAAAAACAGAAAATAGGATTTAAACACAATTTTTATTGAAAGTCACTAGAAAAACATGAGTTTAAACAGAACAGCAAAAAAAACCCTAGTGTCTAAAATACTGTAAAATGTGATATATGTGTTTTACACTTTTTGAAAAAGACGTGATTGTCGCGGTTACTGACATTGTCGTGACGCCCGGCGTCACTGCAAAATCAGCAAAAAGGCTTTAAAGACAGTTTTTATAGAAAGTCACTAGAAAAACATGAGTTTAAACATGTTTTTTATAGAGCCATTTATATAGTAATGTATGTAGTGTGATGGTTAGAATACATTTTTTTAAATTATACATGTTGAATGTGCTGGTGGCTATTGAATGTCTGCTTTTGTTTCGCAATTTCGCGATCATCGTGATGCTGTGTGAATATTCATAAAAATTGAAAAAAGATATGAATACAGATAATTAAAACTATTTTGGGCACTAGGGTGGCTCTAACAAGAACCTTTGTGTTGATTGTGTGTATACGACAGCTACACATAAGTCTGGATGCAGAGTTTCAGGTTGCTTAGAAACGCTTTGTTGCCTTCATCTGTAAAGTGCACACCATCACTTCTATAGATTCCATGCATATTGAAATGCAGGTTGTTGTTGTAGATAGAGCCCATGTTATGGTCTCTGAGAAATGCAGAAACAGTTTTATTTACATGTTTCCTGTCTTTGTCAATCTGAGGACAGAATTAATTAGACCACTTCCATTCCTGCCTTTGGTATATGTTACAGTACACCAAGACAGTGTGAAGGAATAGTAGAATCAATTCAGCAAAGGTGTCCTTCATTAGATTTCCAGCCCTACTTCAGTTAATGTGCTTAGGTCATTGCCACCACAATGCACAATCATGAGGTCAGGGACTAGGGAATTCACAATGCTTTTAACCAAAGCCAACAATTGATGACACTTTAACCCTCTCTGGCCAATCCAAGTAATGTCCACATTAGGCACACCCAAGTCCCTGTCAATACTTTTCTTTCTTGCAGTCTCACCAGCCCAATAGACATAGCTGCGGCCCACAGTCCACACTTTAAGCATTTTAAAGGAAGGAGGAGTAGCAGACAGGAGAAGTCTGCAGCCGAATATGACAGTTGATAGAATGAAAGGCAGTTAAAATGCATGTGTGCTGATGTTTTGGAAATAATAAAAAAATTGATTGGATGTAGGGAATATGCAGGTGCCTAAAAGTAGGTAGCATTTGGAAAGGATTAGTAAATAGATGTTTCATTGGCTTTGGTAAATAGGGATAAAAATAATACAGACTTGCATATGTTTTACAATATGTACAGTAAACCACACCTTCTGTAGCTCATTTTGTAACTAGTACGGCCCTTCTAGAATGAACTTGTGACCTACTGGTTCTAATGGGTTGCTATTGAGAATATGCTAAGAGGGTATTGGGGGAAGGGTATTAAAGAGAGAGGTGTTAGTTTTTAGAAATTGGAGAGGTTTAGGCCCATTGTTCTATGAGGAGAGTTTGATTACCTAGTGAGATCTTCACAATAAAGTGTAGTATATTGTTAAAAATATAAAACTATAAAGGTAAACAGGTTTTTGAACTCACTTTTTTTTCTGCAACTTCATTGCGATCATCACGATGAATTCGCGATTATGGAGAAATAGCCAATTAATTTGGGCTTATCTCTTAAAGTGAGTGAAAGGGTTAACAGATAGTAACCATTCAGGAGTGGACTTAGAACAATAAAATATGAAAGGAATGTTTTTATTCACTGCCTTTTGCAGTATCAGACAGGTTGCCATTTATGGCTGCTTTGTATGAGAGAGGTATGCCATTCTTGTGCTAAGATTTTACAAAACCTGAGAGTATTGCATCTATCTTATAAGAGATAAGTGAGGATTTTACCAACAAACTCAACCTTTTGGTATGGGAATTACATTTCTTTGCAACCAAAAAAAATAACTAAAAAAGTAAATTTGTATGTGAGATTGAAAAAAGAAAAGGCAGAGAAAAATGTAATACTATTTAAAGTACATGAGAAGATTTATGACTGGTAGTATGAGTTTGTGTCAGGTGCAGAGTAGGTCTCTGTGACATTAGATGACAACGACTTGTCATGGAACTATATATTGGACTTGTACTGCTTTAGCCCATTTTCTGTCTACTAGAAAAAACACTGTAGTTTAATGCTTACAGTTGTATGTAAAAATATATTAGAAGATGTAAAACTTTTAGATGTGTATAGATGATGTCCTGGAGAGAAACCATGTTTCTCTTTGAATTCTGGGAGTTATAGTCCTGTTTATTTCATTATAAAAGAGGATTAGAATAGTCAGACGTGAAGGAGAAAAACTTGTACTGTAGTGTATATAAAGCATACACCTGTGAAAATTGTGAGCTTTGTATTAGATACTATTTTGCATAGGTGTTTGCAAAATATAAGGTTAGGTTTTTATATTATTAGATACTGAGACATGTTATTTAAGTGTGTACTAAGTTACATGTACAGTATGATAGTGCTAGGCATGGTTAAACATTTTCTGTGTAAATATGGATCAGGCATACTACTGCAGAATATCATTGTCAAGCTTCACTAGGTATGTAACATGTGTTTGTGAAGTGCTAAATGTATATTGTAGAACACGTAACTGACCTCTGAGATATGCTGTGGGTATGCCGTAAAGCATACTGTTTTTGCTTAGAAAACTGAGAGTTGTTCTTTGAAGTTTTAGTTACTTAGTCATAAGTGTGAGACTCCTTATGCATGGATGCTATAGTACACATATTACAACTGACATAGAGGTTTGCATAGCGTATGGCCTCTATCATCTCCTAAAAGACCAACAGATGGACTTATACATTTATATAACAAAATCATAAAGTAGTTATATATCCAGCACTGTGAAAGGGAGTTGGACATACAGTTATATACCTTTATAATTCCTAATGCAGGCAATGACATATTGATTGAAGTATGTATTTACACATTTGGGGAACTATACAGCTTTCAAAACAGAAAGTCACATACTGGCACATTTAGTTAAACATGCCTTCTGGCAATAGGGAAGGTGGTATGTGCTTAAAAGGTAACACATGTACTCTGCAGAGTCACTGAGCTATATGCACACCTAGATGCCCCTGTGCCCAATTATACATCCACCCTGCCACCCACACTTCAATTTCAGATAGTTAAGTAGAAAGGTAGACATACACTAAAACAGTCACTGAAAAACTGACAGAAGCACCTAAACATTTATTCACACAGAGAAGTAGAACTGGTATCTATTTTACTAGTGGATACAGTTGTACACACAGTTAAAACCCCAATACTCACTAACACACTCAGGAGGCAATCAATATACACCCTTAAACAGAGATGTACAGAACTATACATATGAGAAAGACAGGTAGTCATTTACCAACAACGTACATGCAGATGCAATCTCAGAACCAGATAGGGACTGAGACACTCATTAAGATATCTGGTACTGAACTGACACTTTCTACTGGAACATGCAGAGAAGGAGTCCTTGCATCATTTTCAGGCCTGCTACACTACACCCTTTGCATGCAATTTTACTGCTAGGCTAATGTTCACATTTGAAACTCCTATGCAAGGCATAAACTGCTCTTTTACCATGTAAAAGCCACTACTCACAAAGGCTGTAGCTAGGCTGTAGAGCAGA
>CAWUFW010032539.1:0-13761 GCA_963921515.1 Calotriton arnoldi | reverse complement strand
TTTTTATTTTATTTATTTATTTTTATTTTGAAAAGTTTTATATAAGCGCTGGCTAGACCCGGTGTATCAGAGCGCTTTACATGAGGACAAGCATTGTTTCATAGCATAGTTGCAAGTTACAACGTTGCAAGATACACAGTTTCAGAGCATAGATACCAGTTGCTGGAGCGCAGTTGCATGCGTTAAAAATGAATACTTAAGGGAAAAAGCAGGCAAGGGAGATTCTGGGGAGAGAGGATAGGAGCAGGAGAGGGAGACACAGAATGAAAGAGGGAAACAGGTGGCGGAGGGAGAAGGAAACCTTAACCGGGAGACACGGAAAAACAGTGTCCAACGTCCGGTGTGCAGTGATCCCAGTGGAAAAGGTGTCGTTCCCACACCTCCGCTGTGTGTGGCTCCCTATATGCTGTGGGCTCTCTCAGAGGGGTCACTGAGACACCAGGGCATAAATACTGGATCCCTACCCAACAAGGGGAAAGGGAGTGCTTTGGCAAGGGGCGCCATTCCCACACCTCTGCTGTGTGTGAACTCCCTTGACGCTGTGGACTCTCTCAGAGGGTCTCTGAGACTCCAGGGTATAAATGCTGGATCCCTCCCCAACAAGGGGAGAGGGAGCGCTTTGGTAAAGGGCACATGGCTAACAATAGTTACAAGATACACAGTTTCACAGCATAGTAACCAGTTGCTGGGGCGCAGTTGCATGCGTTAAAAACGAGGGCAAGGGGAGAGATTCAAGTGAAGGAGGATAGGAGCCGGGAGGAAGACAAAGAATTAAAGAGGGAAAGTTTGAAGAGTTTTATAAAGCGCTGGCTAGACCCGAAGGTATCAGAGCGCTTTACATGAGATAGGACATTGCATCAGAAACATTGTTACATGGTTACATCAGTTACTTATTAACGCGTACACCCATCTTATGGGGGATGGAAAGGTAGAGGGAGAAGGCGAACAGGGGTAGGGAATGCAAATAGTAAACACAACGGGGAGGCGAGGAGAACAATGACCGATGTCCGGCTGGGTAGGTGCCGGCCAAGGGGTGAACCAGAGCCAAACTCCTCTTTAGCTGCAAGAGACAGCTCCACCGGGCATCAGCCAAGGTTGCTCGGGCACCGCGGAAAATAAAGACAAGTTCTGGTTTTGCGCCCAGGAGGCATCAAGTCAAAAGTTCCATCAAAAGTATCGGTTAAGGTGTTGGTGGGGGGTAAATGTCTGAACTGGAGATCTCGTTAGGGTTCATTGCCTTGGGATAGGTGGTTTTGTTACCGTAACTCAGTTGCAGGTCGTCCTCATTAAGGTCAGGCAGCAATGGAGATAAGGACATCGAAGCGACAAGTGAACTGAAGGTGATGAACGCAGAAGATTAGTGGTGGGGACATGGAGTAACCAGGAACATCACTGGTGCATGAGGAGCAGTTATGGAATCTTGTACCAAGACCACGGCTGCCCTCAGATTACCCGCGCCTTGGTGCTGTTACCGTAGCATGTTATCTGCTCCCTCATGTCTCTCGGAGGTCCAGTATTCCCGAGCGCCGCCAAGATCTCGTCCATCAGGGGCTGATACTCGAAGATGATTCTGCGGAAGCCATGCAGAAACGGCATAACGCAGACTTGTGTAAGAACCATTCACAGTCAGTATCTTCCTTCGGCAAGACTCATCCCGATCGTCCTGCTGCTGGTCCCGGCGGCGCACAAAGAGTTTGAACTTTTATCTGTGAAATTGCTTCCTGTACACCACAAAGTTTGCACATCTTCAGACTGAGAAGGAAGTTTGTCCATTATGTGAATTAGAAGTAAGCATTGTGGAAGAAAAAGGTCTGAAGGAAGATAGCTGGCCTTGGTGTTAGCTCGTCGCAGAGTAGCAATCACCTGAATGGGGCAGCGTGCTCCCACAGTAGAACACTGGCACCGAGATGTACAAGAATGGACGCTATGTATTTGAAGATATAGTTGATGTAATCTGGAGCACGATTCAGATAAAAAGGCATTAATTCCTTAGAGTAATGCACAAGCAAATTATCAAATAGCCTGCATAGTTTAGCTGTTTTCTGGAACAACTGTTGATCCGTGATTTCCTGGGTTCCTGAGAGCTTCATATGTTCAGCAAGCTGCAAACAACTGTGGTATGATGCCAGGATGTCATCGCTTAGTCTCTTTATGATGTCATTGTGCCTCAATTGACTTTCTACCAAGGCTTGATGCTTTAGACTCTGTTTTATTAGGAACTTCCAAGTGTTAGCATGCAAGGCGTGATCCATACTGGAAATGACAGCACAAAGCTCCAGAACCGTGTGCAGCACTGCCCGTGCCGACATTTTTAGGAACACGGAGGATCAAACAGGTACACGAAAAAGGAGAATAATTGTCCTTCTTTGCCATTCTGAGATGCATTATTCAGCATCTAACAACTCGAAGATGTGCATTCAGCCCCTGTTTTCGAATTGCTTTAAGGTAAAAGCGTGGTCAGCGAATTCAATTGACACTCGCGCTTCCAATGCCCGATTTTGTGACAATAATGACAAGCAGTGACCTTCTTTTGGTTCGACCACCCAATCTCCTCCTGTACCTGCATCGATTCCCCTGCCTCTTCCCTGTCCAGGTTGGGTTACCATCTGTTGACCCATTCCTCTACCACTTCCTCTACCTCGACCCATCGCTCCTCCAACCCCTGCATCTGATCAGGCCTTTCGGCGTTCCTCAACTGCACCAACATCAACTTGTCTTTCAATTTCTTTGTGCTGATTCCACCTGGATCACTACAGTATTTGTCACACCGTGCAGACCTCGTTCCACCGTCTTATTCTGCCAACATATCAAATCGTGTCTGTATCATCAAGCTAACATCAGATCTTAGTCCTAGCAACAAACTTTGAGACAAACTGTCCCATCTCTTTCCTGCTTAATTGTATCCAATCCACTATGTGCTGCTTAAAAAGCCACTAAAAGTCTCTCATAATAGTCATGTGTACCGACTCCTTAGAATCTTGAGTAGTGCGATCGATTTTTAAGCCAATCAACCGTTTGCGGAGCTACCTCTGATTGTGGAACCGGCGTAATCACTTCTTGCTCATATTTCTTCATTACTTCGGGAGAAGGGACCATGATTCACCGGATCAGTGGCTGGTCTCTACAGCGGGCCAATCAATGGCAACTTTACATGCCGTCCACAAATCACCTGGGACCACTTATATCAAACAAGGTATTCAAACCAATCCAAAGCACTCTTCGAAATCTTGACAAACCGGTCTCATTTGCTTATACCAGTCAGCAGGTTTTTCCCTCAGCTGCGGAAAAATCATTAGTGAATGCTGCCAAATCACTCCCTGCTCCATGGCACATGTATCGTACCCCCATTTTGCACTTCTCTCAGAGGGTAATGTCCTGCTGGTCCCGTCCCTCCACCCGGGAGGCGGAGTGTCTCCTATCCCTTTCT
This sequence comes from Calotriton arnoldi, assembly GCA_963921515.1. NCBI lineage: Eukaryota > Metazoa > Chordata > Amphibia > Caudata > Salamandridae > Calotriton > Calotriton arnoldi. Next base: position 10,334 of record CAWUFW010032539.1, on the reverse strand, counting down.
TGGCAACCGTGCTTCTTTGGCCCACTCTCTCTTCCCATCTGTCTAATGCTCTCCACGTCCGCAACCCTAGCACCAATCCCCTAATTTGTGCCTTCCTTTAATCCTGTCGTTCGCTTCTCTTCCAACTCCTTATCTGTATAATGCAATCTACAAGTTCCCTGCATCATTCTAGTCTTTGTTAGATCTACCTCATACCTTTGTGCCAGCTGTGACAATGCATCATGAGCTCACTTCTGCATTTCTGGTAACGTCTTTAGCTACAAAGAGCACTCCGCTTGAATCATATGTGTCAATTCTTTCCCATGCAGCAGATTCCCTTCTATCACCTCATCTATTTCTGCTTTTAATCTTACCACATCTCAACAATGGTGCCTTCAGTGCAACCTGTAAAACCTTCTGACCTCTTTCACTTCCCAATTCCTCCCTCTCACAACTTTGTGTTCTCCTTAGGTCCCCACTCTCCTCAATTCTCACAACTGGACGAGACTTTCTGCCTCCACAACTTCCCCGACTTCTCCAATGGTTACCCCCTACACACATACTGTGGCCCCAACGGCACTCCTAGGTGCTTCTTGTCTCAAACTCCAATTCGTCAACGCCAATATCTGTGACTCCCTCACCGGTGGAACCCACATTCTGATGTCTGACTCCAGGAATTTGTCAAAGCTCCTGTTCCGCCCTCAGTCTTGACCCACTGTCCATTCTTGATGGATCAGCTGTAGCACGGGCAGTGGAGTACTGGATCTCCACTGGTACCTGGAGCCACACCTGTCCCACTCATTGTAAGAATCCCTCCAGAGATAGTCTCTTCACCTTGTTCTGGTTGTTGTTGACTTTCATTTGTCCTCTCTCTAGGGTTATATATTGAAACCACTGGTCCAATAGTAACTGGTGTACCGAAAGAACTTCTGGTAGCCTCATGTTACAGGCAGTCTCTCCTGACCTCGGCTGCGTACCCTCATCCCTCCAGACCCTCCTGGAATTATCGCTCCCACTGAAATCCTCCCCTTTCACTCCTGTGGTCCGCCTTCCTCTGCACCGATCTCGCCCCATCTCTTAGAATGTCCTCTGTTTTCAAGCGCCTGCTCCAGCTCTGGCTCTAGAGTCATAAGGTGGAGGACGTTCTGCCAGCAATCTATCAAGGAAACTGTCATCTGTGTCACTATCCTTCTTCCGTCTTACTCTTTCCTCCAGACCCACCTTCTAGCAACCGAAAGGGATACAACCGTTCTCCCTCTATGGTGTCTACTCTCCATCTTTTCAGCTGTGCATCCCACCTGGCATCCTGATATGCCTTCATTGCTTTTTTTTCATTCTTCCTTTCCCTGAGAAGCTTCCCTTCTCTTTGCCATTGCTGCTCTCATCCAATGCCTCAAATTGTGTTGGTCTAGAAGGAGTAAGTTTCAGGAGCAGACATCACTCCCTTCCCAGCTGATACAGCACCTCCATACGTAAATGACCCATAAACCCAGGAAAAGCCAATTCTCCTCTTCTTTCTGTAATTTTATGCCAATTTTGGAAGCCAAACCATAGTATGGGAGTGCTACATATAACGCGACCGTGTAACTCAGGCGTGAGCTGCTTCTCTCCTACCCGTGTCACCACTCCTGCATCGCTTCTCGGACACAAATCCCGCAGCACCCTAAAACATCTCATCATGAAAATCGATTGTTTGCCCTCCAAATTCAATACTCAACGCCGAACAAACTTCCACCAATCCCAGCGCGGCGTTACTCCAACCGAAAGCAATCCCAGCGCGGCGCACACTGGACGTTTTCACTGCTCGCTCTTTGCAGCGCTCACTCCGCCTTTACAATTTCACTTTGCTCACACATTCGTACCAGCCAAATAACTGTGGTATATCCAAAGCTATTAAACCAAGTAACTGCTCCTAACACAATCACAATAACTTACAGTTACATAAAACAAATAATTGTCTGTCCCGCTAAAAAGATCGACATAGAACACGCTTACAAGAACATTCATCCGCCGTGACCCCCGACCTGCATTGGTCACTCAATCGCCATAGTCCACCCCCTGGTACCTGAGGCTTTCTACCGCTGACGTATCCCCCATTCACACAAAGTTCCCTATCACAAGTGGATCGCCGATAGCGCTTCACGACACCCACAATTCTAATCAGACAATTACAAATACAAAACTCTCCCGGATCTTGGACTTCTCTTGAGTCCGCTAACCAAACTTCCTGACCCGCACATGTCCGGACCAGTAAACCAATAAACCCACAATCACTTAACATGCATCCCAACTTCGCAAGACATCGCACACATACGTTTCATCACCGCTAATCGAACACACCACACAATCCCATACTCACGCCACCACTGTTTCCGCCGCACCAGCCAACGTCCGCCGACCTCCATCAATGTCCGCCGACGTCTACTCCGTGTCCAAGGCCTTAATATTCTTCTGATCCCACTCCTACTCTCTTTCTCCCCTCACTCTTAGAAGCAAAACCATCCTCTGCCACCATTTGATTACGCCAACCTTTACTCCTGCTTTTCCCAGCTACTCAAGTTTAGGGCAGATGGTCTTTTATTTGCCTACTAAAAGTGGTAGAGGGGAGGAAAACAATCTCAAGATTATACTGGCGATTGAGTCATGCCATAATGAACCACAGATTCCGAATTTCAGTTTGGTTGGTGATTTATTATAAGGCCAAAAATAATTAAATATAAACACACCTCAATATCAGTAGTATATAGGTACAGAAAAATCAATACAGAGTCCGATTCTTACGAATATAAGTCATTCGGCACAGAAGGGCATAATATGATGAACTCCAAAATCAAAATACAGCAAAGAATAGCGGCAGTCCACCTCTCTTTCTCGTTTAAGGAGAAGCAATTCTTTCCCTACTCTGCTCTTAAAATGAGGATCCCTCTACCTTATCTCCTCGTATCATATCCCAAAAGGTGTCAGCACGTGCTGACTTCCTAAGAAGTACTCAACGTCAAATGGGTCTGATAGCTAAAAGCCATGGAGCTCGCTTCCTAAGATGCTCCTTCTCCTCCCGAAAAATCAGCAGAAGTCTCTCGAATCTGTCTCTGCGCATCACATCGAAAAGACAATGTTCAGCCCAACAATGCGTCATCTACTAAACTGCTTTCATTTGAAACAATTTCAGTAAGTTTCCGCTAAGAAGCTTTAATTAAATTAACTTCTTCTTTTCAGTGGCCTTGGTTCCCAGATGGTAGGCCAGACACGAAAGGAGTCCTCCCTTCTCGCCCTTGCAGGCTTCTTTCAAAAGACATTCCGCGTCTCTCCTTAAATCTAAGAATAACGAGATCGAGTTCCTGCAGTGGGATGAGAACATACTGTCTTCGAGCACAAACAAAGAATTCAATTAATTGATTCTTGAGCAATCAAGGAGAAACGAAACTCAAAACAACCTACAAATTGGGCCTACAAATTAAACTAAACATAGTTACATTATATGAGTATAATGTCGTCCTGCACATTACACATACAGGAATTATGTTTTCTAATACACGCAAATCCTACTTATATGTGCTCACTTCATTTTAATACTAATATGACGTGAATAAATGCATCTTAATAATCATAAAACACTGCAAACGACAAAAATACCTATGAGTGCGTTTATATCAGGAGTATAGTGACCCCTACACTTAGAGTCCTGTAAGCGCTCTATCTTAGTCCTCAAAAGCCTCTATTATTCGAGTTCAAAGGATAAGAGAATTCTCTGAGCATGTGACAATCATTTTGCCAGTTATCGAGTTCAAAAGATTAGTGCACCAACCTACATGTTTTTCAGCTTTTCTTGCAGGTGTTCTTCGTTCAGGGTTTCACCGTCTGGCCTTTTATAACTTTGTGTTTTTTCTTTCCTTTTTTCCTAGAAGCCAGGATTCATGACGGGTTCTCCGGGGTCCTGGCACATTCTGGATGAAGCATGCTGCAGGTCAGGGTCGAGGCGTTGGCTGGACTGGAACAGGTAAGTCTTTCCTGGGGAAGCTCCTCTGTCTGAGGGAGAGAGACTCAATGCCAAGCAATGCGTCCAGTCCTGGGAGTGGTGAGGTAGATTACTCTTGCACATCCGAAATCTCAGTAAGATTTCATATGTAGTTTTAACATGGAAAGTCTGCCCCACAGGCAGTGTGGAGGTCTTAACAAATGGCACCAGATGGGTCTAGAAATACTCCACATTAAAGGTGGAGGGCAGGTGGGGTCCAGAAACCAAGTGACAGAACGATGGGGGTGTTTACTAATGGGCTAAGGGCATGGGTGCAGACACTACAGGCAGAATAGGCAGCCCGCGTCATGATCCATTCTCTCCCCCAAATGACGACTAACAGGATGAGTTTTTTGGGGGTTTCGTAGATGGAAGTTGAGTACTAGTCCGAGGGGCATGTACATGTACCACAGTCTACCAAGACCAGTCCTCTGGGTGATAGCCTTTCCAGTCTACTAATCAGAACAATTTACCTTTTATCTCTTATTGAGTCGAAAATTTGGTCTACTTTATGCTCCAGATGTCCATTAATGGAGACTGGCAGGGGAGATGATTAAGGATGATTAACAGATTGATAAGGCTTCAAAAGTGACACATCAAACACCAGATGAACATGGTACTCGACTAGTAATTGGAGTTCCATGGTTACCTGGTTATTGATTTGTGAAATTGTGTATGACCAACATAATGTGGCTGTAGATTCTGAGGTCCCTAAAGATGCAGGTCTTTTTGTAGCCAACATTTCGATTCTTGTTGACATCATAGATCTGCTTGTGTTTTCATGTTAACCTTGTATTTTTCTCAAATTTTCCTTTTCAGACTCCCAGATTTTCTGCAGTATTTCTGGTGAGATTTGACTGCTGGGACTTGACCAGAACCATTTTGAAATCCAGGAAAAAAAAACTTGGGTGAAACCCTAAACTATAAAAGAAGGACAAAACCATAATGGCTGTTTGATTTAGGGGTGCGTATAACTGGCATAATTCTCTTAAGTGTAATTACTCAGCAATTACCACAAAATTATATGTAATAATGCTTAACTGTGTGAGAAGAGTAATCGAGCATTTAGCATTATTTGTTTAGTGGAAAATGCACCACTGTGTCCAAAATGGGCCCAAGCATGCATTTTTGCTAAGAAAATAGGACTAAATGCTACAGGACATGAACAGCAGAAGCCAGCAGTCACTCTCTCTCTCTGAGGGGCATATTTGCAACAAAAGTGGCGGTGGGCGGGTTAGCACCAAAATAGCTAACGCTGCACTTAGGGCCCATTACGACACCCGGCGTAAATAAATCCGCCAGGCATGGAAGCGGCAAAAATCCGCCCGCACACACCGTCTGAACACCGACCACGCCATTACGATTACTAATAAACCGAAAACCGCCATCGGCGGAAAAATCACACAAAATACCGCCCGCCATCGTCCGAGTCTGAGCTCAAACCGCCCGCCACGGACGGAAACACGCACGACAACACAAAACCGCCCGCCCACACGGCCGACACACCGCACGTGAAATTACTGATCGCACCGCCATGAGCGCGGAAAACCACAAATATACCGCCCGCCAGCGCAAACAACGCCGATGAGAATCGACACGGCAGAAGCCATGGCGCCAACGTACCTGCACAGAAACCATCCGCACACAAAACCAATAGCACACAACATGGCCAACAAGTCCACACAGCAAGGCACGCACAAATACACAAGCACAGTACACATCCCGAAAACACACCCCCGGACAAACAAAAAATACAAAGGCCAGAACCTCCAGACACAACACACCTGAAAACAACAGACCATGAGGACACACCCACATAGGTGAGTACAAAAGCAGCACTCCCACAGACTACAACCCCTTGCTACATTGCAAACCAGAGAGGAGAGGAGAGGACACAGTGACACAGCAAGGACAGCAGCACACCACAGAAACGCACACATCACTACCACCACCACCACCACCACCACACCCCGGCACCACAAACCCCCTGCACATTACACAACACACACCCGCACCAGCACCACAAACACCATGGCACCACAAAGGATGCCCAAGTTCACGCCTATGGAGCTGACGGTCATGGTCGACGTAGATCATCAAGGTGTACCCACAAATCTATGGGAACATGGTCCAGCACACACCACTAGCCACCAGAAACAGAATGTGGAACCGGATCGATAGACCAGGTCAATGCAGTCGGGACCCTGCCCAGAAACAGAGTCGAGATTAACAAACGTTGGAATGACGTAAAGAGCCTGGTCAAGAAGAAGGAGGGCAAAACAGAGAGCTGGCTGCCGTCACTGGCGGAGGGAATCCCGCGCTCTTTAAGACCTTCAAAGCGTGGGAGGAGAAGGTGCGAAGTCGTAATCCATCCGGAGATCCTCGCCGGATTAGCAGGGGGAGTGGAGGCTGGTAAGTACAAACTAATGTATACCAGCACACCGCTATGTACTCACATGCGCAACTACCATGCCACAGCTCCCAGGGACAAACACCCCCATGTCCAGCACACAATACACAACACATCACACACACATGCAACAGACACTACCACACACAGCCCAAACCGAACAACTGTAAGATGCGTGGGGACATGTGTACACTAAGCCAGCCACGTAACCACCAACAGGTCCCCAAATATGCCAGAAGCGCCACAACGAGCACCCACCACACCCATGTGTCCGCCACAGCTGCACTAACCGACAAGTAACAGGTAAGTGGTAGGAACACAAAGTGCAGTGGGTGGACGGTGGACAGCCCAAGTACAACACACCAGGCCCCAGTCCCACAGCACAGCAAGGAGGAGCATCCCCCACAGCCACGTGTCAGCCCCCGCAGTGCACAACGACAGCCGAAAGGCAGACATCACGGTCCACAGCAATCGGTGTCAGTGGGTGTCCAGCCACCCCCACGACCCACAACACCCCCCCACCCCCACAGACCTGCAACATGGAGCACCCCCGCTTAGAGCCATGTGGCATCCAGTACAGTGCACGCACGAACAACTTGCAGGTGGGAAACTGGACAGGGCTGGATTACTGGAGGCATGAGGACCATAACACGACCAACACATGGGACATGTCACGTAGCAGACGAACACGCAGCACCGCCCACCGTCACGAACAAGTGAACAATGTGCACACGGACATGAACAACAGACTCACACCCCACATGACCCATCACAGACATAGCAACACCCAAGGAGCCACGTCTGCATGCACAAGCCACACTGAATATAGTCCCACACGGCAGCCACTGTGCAACCCATCACACACAACCGAAACACCATTGAAGTCCTGTCCATGTAGCCCCTACTGCCTGTCAACCACACACCCCACAACTACGCCTATGTAAGACAAACAACACTAGACGCAACAGAGCGGAACAACAGAAATGCACACGAACACCACTGAACCCATCAAACACACAGACACACCATGCACAAACAACATACCATCCATCCCATCCGTCAGCCCCAGTCTCATGAAAGGCATGTCATCCGCACAGCTGCCACACATACAGCAGTCACGCTGAGATACATGCCCATGACCAACCATGTGCCAGAAGTCAATGAAGTGCACGACACACTGTGAGCAACAACACACAACATGGGCCACACCCCCCGAGCACTGCAGTGATGCACATGGCACAGGGCAGCACGCACACCAAGGAGATGGGACAACTGCAACACGCTGGCTGGCACACAACCATCACTCACTCATAACGATGCGTCCAATGCCATGTCCAGTAATCACAACAGACAGCAAATATGCAGGCCATGTCAAGCATGCACACACCTCAAACCATGCACTGTCATGCTGCCACAACACATGTCACGTTCGGCACCCATGGCTCACAGCATGTACCCCAAAAGCATATACCCTCCCAAATGCGAATCTGGGGCATGGCCCCCATGTTGCCATATGCGTTCCTAAGCGTTCCATTTGAACCCCAAAAGCATATTCCCTCCCAAATGCGAATCTGGGGCATGGCCCCCATGTTGCCATATGCGTTCCTAAGCGTTCCATTTGAACCCCAAAAGCATATTCCCTCCCAAATGCGAATCTGGGGCATGGCCCCCATGTTGCCATATGCGTTCCTAAGCGTTCCATTTGAACCCCAAAAGCATATTCCCTCCCAAATGCGAATCTGGGGCATGGCCCCCATGTTGCCATATGCGCTCCTAAGCGTTCCATTGGAACCCCAAAAGCATATTCCCTCCCAAATGCGAATCTGGGGCATGGCCCCCATGTTGCCATATGCGTTCCTAAGCGTTCCATATGAACTCCAAAAGCAAAGTACAAACCAGACCCAGGATGGGCCAGGAGCCCGCATACACCAGAGTCACAATGAGTAGGGGCACAGCAACACACCCATCGGCATGGCCAATCCGTCCCATGCCACATGTGCACAGCACACAGTCCCATTGCCTAGCACACACAACTACAGATGCCACAGCCACACACTCGCCTCCGGGAAACCCATGTACGAGATTGCACGAACTGCCAATGTCAGACGACTAATACATACTTCGCCAGGTGCAACACAAAAACAAATCTCATTCTCTCCACAGGTGACGAACTGCTGGATGCTGGGGATGGAGACAGCAGCCAGCACAGCCAGCCCACAAGCCCCCAACGAGGACACACGGATCTGGAGGATCTGTCCTCCTCTTCGGACACGGACCACCAAGCTGGCCCATCTGGCGTGGCAGGGCCCAGCCGCTCCCCAGGACCCCTCCTACCCACCAACCCATCATCCAGGGATGCTGAACAGTCCCAGTCCCCTGCTGCCACTGTCGTTGCGGCCACACCCACGGTCATTGCGGCCACTACCACTGCCGCAACCGCCACCATCGCCGCACCGACCACCACCGCCTCCACCACCACCACGCCTTCGCTGGCACCAGCCCCAGCGCAGGTGGTGGCCCGGCCGACTGGATCCACCCTGGGAGCCACAGCGAGGACCGTGGTGTGCAATGTGGCTAGTGGGCAGGGCCGGTGGCAGCAGGACTGGTAGGAGGAGCAGGGTCAGGGAAACGCCAGCCTCCCCTGGGAGCCATGCCCTGCCTCAAATGGCCAGAGTCCTTGGGGCCTCATGAAGAGGCCCAAGGACAATGGGCCAGGTCTGCTACTGACACGCGGGAGGTGCTGGGGGTGCTGAGGTCCATGGACGCCCATATGGGCCAATCCGTGTCCCGTATGGACCAACTCGTGGACCTCATGGGCCAGCTGGTGGTGGCGGTGGGGTCAGCAGGCAAGGCCAGCAACACCACCTCCGCCACCACCTGCTAGGGCGCAGGGTCGGCCAGCAGTGTCCACTTCCCTGCGTCCACAGCCAGTGAGCACACCTCACCCACCACCAGCAGGTCGCCACCACACACCCCCTCCCAAACGTGGAAGGGGCCGTCCGAAGAGGAAACAGATCTCCCGGGAGGACTTCGCGACGCTCCAGTCGCAAGTGAGGCAGCCAGCCAGCCTACCGCCAGCCTTCCTTGACCAGCCACTGCATTGACTTGCTTCTACGATCCCACTCCACACAGCCAGCTGGATGGCATGTGTGTGTTGGACTATGGACATAGAACCAGTGGGTACACCCTGATCATCACGCAGCCATGACCGACAGCTCATTGTCACTGCACGCACCACTTTTGTCATCACCTTACACACAATCACATGTCACAGTTTGTAATAAATGCACCTTTTTCACTAACTGCTGTTTGTGCCCTGTGTTTTATTTGTACGGAATACAACGGCCACCTTGGGCGGAAAGGCACCTGATGCGTGGCATGGCAATGGAATCCGGAGGATCCGTAGGGACCTAGGGGTGGGAGACAGAACAGGAGCACATTCAATGAGTGTGTCACACACCCATCACACAGTACATGTCAACAACTACAAGCAATGTACACACATCGCACAGAGCAATAGGGCACAATGCCACAGTCACCAACAGTGGCATACTACCCTGGCCATGGAGCGTTGACACACTGCACGCAGTGAACATACGGCCACCCTGACACAGCACACACACACCTGCACAGATACAGACACATCATCCGTCGTACATGGACACTCACCGTCAAGTGAAGTAGCGGGCGATGAGCTGCTGGCGCACATTCCCAGCTTCCTCCTCTCCGCTGTCCACCTCACTCGAGCTGTCCTGGTCTGCGGGCTGGGGCCCTGGTTGATCTCCGTCATCCACAATGAGGGGGATCTGCTTCCGAATGGCTAGATTGTGCAGCATGCAGCACGCCACCACTATCTGGCACACCTTCTGTGGGGAGTACGCCAGTGCACCTCGGTGCGGTCCAGGCACCTGAACCTGGACTTGAGGAGGC
>CAWUFW010032538.1:0-13762 GCA_963921515.1 Calotriton arnoldi | reverse complement strand
ATCTCAAATTCATAGCAGCTGCTTTATCTGTACTTTCAAAGATTTGCACCACAGTTACATGCAGTACATCAGATGTGCAGACGTTAACACTGCGTATACTACGAGCACGCCAAACTCACACCGACCACTTTATGTCATAGCCAGAAGGATTTGCATATACCTCCAACACGTCCAACTCACACCGACCACCTTATGTCATAGCCAGAAGGATTTGCATTTACCTCCAACACGTCAGACTCACACCTGCACCTTATGTCATAGCCACAAGAATTTACATATACCTCCAACACCTTAAACTCACACCGACCACTTTATGTCATAGTCAAAAGGAGCACGCCAAACTCATACCTGTAGCTTATGTCATATTCACATGTCAAACTCACACCTGTAGCTTATGTCATAGTCAGAAGGACTTGGTATACTACCAACATGTCAAAGACAGCCTTGTACCTTATGTCATATTAACAAGGATTTACATATACTACGCAGCATTTCAAACTCACACCCGCCACCTCACGTCATATTCACAAGGATTTGCCAAGCTAGACTCCTAGATTTTCTCAGATTCACACTAGCTTCCTTCACAGTACTCGCAAAGATTTGCACCTCAAATACCTAGAACATCTCAGATCTGCGCCGGCCATTTTAATATGCGTTAAGAAAGATTCTGAATGTAGATGCCTGTAGCAGCTTCAGGCTGCAGCTGAGCATGTATTTGTAATTCCCCCTGCATGCCAAGGAAGATGTCTGGTGTCCATCTGGGCTCTGTGCCCATCTCCTGATTAGCCCTCATCCAGCGCGATATTAGCAAACAGCATTCATACACCATATACTCACTTGGGCCCATACATTCACACTACGCTAATACTTACGCTGGGTGTCAGATATACTCTTTATCAAAATCCCTGCTACCAATTACCTTCTGATTGAAGAGTAATAACTTACCAATGGATCCTTTGATAATTGGGAAGTTTAAAATGAGTGACATTCACTATAGTACATAATCATGAAATAACCACTGAGTCAGGAAGTTTTAAAATGTTTATCTAAAGTTTTAGCAGAGTAAAATACAGAAATAAGGTATTTGATCAGAATACCCAAGAGGAAGCATAGGAACGAATTTTCTAATAACTGACAGTTTTTAGGGAAATACGAGAGGATAGAGACAGCAGCGCAACTAAAGGTTGCATTATAGTTACCTAAATGCGAGAACCAAGCCCCTTAGCCAAGGAGTTTGAAAGAATAGGACCCTGGAAGGATGAAGAGCAAGGACCTCCTTCAGGATCAGGACAGGACTGGTGACCTCTCTATAATGACGCCTGTGCCGTTCCCCTCTCTGGCACTCGACTTCTCCTCGATTCTCCCGTCTAATGGACTCCGCCGCCCCCTCCTCAGGACCTCTTCTGGATAGGGATTCAGTCAGCAACCGATCAGCATGGCAGCCTGGAGCTCTTCTGTAGGTTCCGGAAGTCTGACCTAACTAATTACTAATGCTATATTCTATTATACCCTTCTACGCCCATGTACCTCCCATTAATGTTGCTAAAATATGGGACCACTACCTCTGATTGGACAGGGACAGGAGGTGGATTCTCGCACCATGACAAATTTGGCTTAATTTGTGAAGCCTATTGTTCCTAGCTTCCCGCCCCTTCAAATTAATACATTCACTTTATTTCCCACCCGTCTCACGACAAATGATATACAATTTACAGGGGAAAAGTGTCCATTTTTGTCCTCCGGAAACATAGTTCACATCATCTTCGGCCAATAGGTCGTGGCCTTGGGAGATGTCCAAGTTGACTTCACTTGGCAGGCACACAGGACACATGCGCAGAACCCTCTGTCTCTCGAGTTTCAAGTCACCAACCCAGGCCCAAGTTTACGAATTACTAAAAGTGCAAGAGGAAAATATTAAAATCACAAATAAAACGTTTCACTGTATACCCACTTTCCCTACTTTTATTCCCATTTAATTTTAATACTATCCCGCATTAGTAGCCTTTAAGAAAACAACAAATTAAAATGACATGAGAGCAAGCTTAAGCATGTGAAAACATTGAGCGGCCATTTTAATGCACACTGCGCAGAAGCAGAAGTTTCCCACCAAGCAAAGAAAGACGTCACACCATGTGATCAGGTTGCGACATGCGCAATAGAGTCCCGCGCATTTAGCGGCCATTTTGTATTACAGACAAGCGTTATTCATTAGTAAAACACATATGAAAGCTTCTGTCCCTTTCATGTTTGTGAATGCAAATATTAGTATTGACAGTACAAGTTTTAATAAATTAGTACTATGAGGAGGATTGCATACAAGCAAGTTTCAATTTTGAAACCTTGCTCCATCAGCCCCACAGAGGCTCTTCCCGCTTCTGGTGTCAGTAGCAGGTGTCATGGGAGGTAGTCACGTATTCTTTGCTTACCTGTAACTGTGTACGTGGAAGGGTCGCAGTAACAGGTGCTGGAAGTGCTATTTAACAACTCGTCTGTACCGCAAGGAGGGTCTTGGGCAGAAGCTACAAAGTGAGAGAGGAGAGAGACGGAGAGAGTTAGATCACAGGTTGGGTTATGCGCATCATCCGCCATGCTTCACTTCAGTCAATGAGAGAACTCAGCACCAGGATGCATCAGGGTTCCCATAAACACAAAGTATTCAAGTGCATCATTGCTTTGCTCGCTTTGCCACTAGAGACAAGAACCGACTTTATGCAATTCAACCTTGGTCCGCATCTATTAGCAACAGTCCAGCCTGGACCACTGAGCTACTTCCCCCGAACACAAGAACAAAGGCAACCTTTGGCCCTTACAAGGTTGTTTTTTTTCTATAGTAACAGTGGGCAATAAAAGATTGACTGGAATATCCCCGAATACTTACTAGTGGTTAAGATTTATTCAAGCATTCAACCCATATTTTTTAAATCTTTGTCCCACACAGTAGAGTTCCTTTCTGATGGTTTGATCAGTTCACTCTTACTACTGCCAATGGTCTTCACTTCTGAAGGAAATAGGGCAGCGCCTGGTGGAACTTGACTCAATGGAGCGCTGGAAAATGCGAAATCCTCAACTGTGCACAAAAAGCAGAGAGCAAGCGCGAGCCCCAGCCAGACCTTCATCTTCCAATCTTCAGACTTCCTTGACCTTCTAGAAGGCAAGAGATGAGAGTTAGAACCTTAGCGGCCGTGCCCCAAGGAAATAAAGATATGTTAACGGTTGGCCAAACCTTAAGAATTCATGGCAAGATCATGTGCTCCATAGACTTGATGATTTAAGAACATTCGGCTTAGGGAAACTTTGCGCATAGGAGGTTCACTTGGAAGATATTCTGATATAAGCTTAACCTGGCCCCGCACCCTGTATTTAGCAAAGAGCAGTCAATAATCGCAAAGCAATAAAGGAGCAGGGAAGGCAGTTGGAACTGGTCTCCTGTGGTTGAAAGCCAGGGTTCTCTTTTCCTGATACCTGCTCCCCTTTGTATTGTTCCCACCAAAATTGAAAATTCCAAAAATGATTTCTTTAGTCTAGGGATACGCCCCAAATTAGTACCGCTCAATAAGACCCTCATTTTGAGTTCACAGATTAAGGTATGGAGAAGCTGGGGCATGGAATCCCCCCAATGCAGCCAGTGTCCCCACAGCTAAATCCGTCCATTGAAAGTTTTAATGGCCTGAGTGGGGACAAACTAAGCAGATATGCAATAGAGACCCATCTCATTGCCACTGTTTGTTTATGTATTTTAAGCATTGTGTGTCTTTTGCATATTGTGTTTGGAAAGTCCATGTGTCTTTGGAATTTATTATTTTGTATACACTGTAATTTTTTAAGAAATAGATATATGTTCATTCCATGTTCCATTGCATTTTTAATTAATACGAATTAAAAATATGATTTTTAAACTATAATTGTTTGGTTACACTGAGTTCAATATATCAACTTGTCTAGATATAATGGTCTGTTGAATTTGAAGACTATTAATTGCCTAGGGGTTGTTTCTCTATTGCATATTTGCCCTGCCCTAGGAATTGCTATATAACTTTTGCAGGGGGTCCTTGTTATTCTCACTTCACAAACTAAGCAGAGCCGGAAATACTTAATGGAAATGTGCATGTTTTCCCTGATCCCAAGCACTGTTATGCTAATATTATACCTGCTCCTACCCGGTGGTAAATGTCAGCAAGGGAAGGGGAGTACCGGGGGTCAGGGCGCTGGAGGTGTTGCAGGATGGCCATCTCTGGCCCTACCCCACCCGAGTTTTGTTTGGGTGTAGGTTCTCTGCTTATGGTCTGAGGAGCAGGTGGTGCCAGGATGTATCGGTACCTGCAACCTCAGCCCCTCCTCAGCCACTGTTCTACTCAGTACAGAATCGCACCCAGTAAATCCAGGTCCGGTGACTTCTGACCACTCCTAGTTCCAAGGCAGTATCTCACCAACCAGGGGTACCATAACAGTCAACCCGTAATGAGAACCTAAATGCTCTTTCTTTCTGTCTCAAAGTGCCTTATATCAATGGAATCTTGACTTGTAAGATATTCTGTTACAATATATCCGACAAGGAGGAACACCTGGTCATTGTGGTGACAAAGTGTTTCTGAGATCTGCTTTTCTGGGGTCGCATTTTCTAAGGTCATAAAATGTAATCTCTTAGGGGGTTATTAGGATGTCGAGCGGACTTTAGTCCACCCGCCACCCTAGCGGTGCTGGGACCGGCCGCCAGACGTGCGGCGGTCCCGCACTGCTGATTAGGATGCGACCGCCAACCTGGCGGTCGCATTCTGCAATTTTGACATTGCAATGCCAAATTATCATGTTGTGCATTGCCATGCACAACGTGGCAGGCACCGCGTGGTGCCTGCCACCCTGTGCATGGCAATGTAGGGGGGTGCCATAGGTACCCCCCAAGTGCAGCCCCCCACCCCCCGGGGGCCCGCAACGGGCCCCCAAAGTTATTCCCCGCCAGCCTTTCCATGGCGGCCTCGCCGCCATGGAAAGGCCTTAAAAACCATACATCCTGATATGGATGGCGGTGCCTGCTAGGCACCGCCATCATATTAGGCCCCAGCTCCGCCCGGCCGGCAATCAGAACGATTGCCGACCGGCGGTAAAGCGGCGGATGCACTTTGCGTCCGCCGCGGTACCCTCCGCCATTATAATATGGCGGTTGGTAAATCGGGTGGAGATGGCGGGCGGATCGCCACCGCCTGGCTGGCGATCCGCCCGCCATCCTAATCACCCCCTTAGTTAGGTACTCTGAGGGCAGATAGACTTTCTTTTCTGCCTGCTGGACATACAGCTTTTCACCATGCAAGCATCTCTTCAGGTGAAATCCATCTTCAGCCACACTGGTTTACAAAAGAGATTAAATTAAAAAGCAGATGCCCTGGCGAGTCAATCACAAGGCCGCAGGCATAAAACACAAAAAGATTATGCTTGGGAGTACATAAGAGAGTGTGTTCCTGACTTGCTGCTAACCACGTTATTATTCACTGTGTGATGAGCCCACAAAATAGTACCTGAATTGCTGTGCATTAGGCGGTAAATCTCTCTGAGGGGTGTCTGTATGGGTGTGGGAGTGTCTGTGTGTAAATGGAGTGCAGCACGACGTGTGATAAATCCCTGATCCCAGTAAGAGGAGCGTATAACACAGATAGTAGCAAGATGCACAACATGTGATTATTCTGCGAATCTGTGAAATGTATATACAATTAGTTTGTGGGGTGCTATTATGACATGTGATAAATCCCTGTGAGGGGTGTGGGTGACGGCGGAGCATTGGCTGGTGTGTAGCTGCAGAGCATGTTGTCTGAAGAGGCATGCATATAGCAGAGTTAGTGTATTGCTGCACAACTTCTGATACATCCTTGATACCTAAGAGGTAGTAATACAGTGTGGCTACTGGAGCCTGCACAGTATGTGATAAATACCCATGAGTGGTGAATATCAAATGGTTAGTGGAGTGATGCCCAACATGTGATAAATCTGTTCCCTGAGAGCGGTGGACATAACATAGTTATTGGAGTACTGCACAATATAAAATACGTCCTATCAGTGTAGAAAAAAATCATGGTTAGTGAAGCACTACACAATATGTGATAATTCACTAATCCTCTGAGGTGTGACAGTTAAACGGTTGGAGGAGTGTGGCACAATATGTGAGAAATCCCTTTGACAGGTGCATTGCTGCAAATCATATGATATATTCTTGTGAGGTGTGAATAGAACATAGTTCGTGCATTGATGCATAGCTAGATACATCTCGGGTCCTTGTAACATGCAAATATATCATGGTTAGTTGAGTTCTGCCCAACATGCAATGAATCCCTTATCCCTGTGGAGGGTGACAATAACTTGGTTAGCCGAGTGGAGCTCCACCTGTGATGAATCCTCTTAGGGAGTCGTGTGTGTGGGCTATATTATATATGCCTATGAGGCGTGAAACTTACATAGCATATTGTAACACTGCTTGCGCTGCATCCTCGTGAGGAGTGTGTCTAATATAGCTGTTGTAATGTTTCATCTCCTATTTTCATCATTTGCTTGATAACGTCTCACGCACCCACATACACACTTATTTCGGCCCTTGCCATAAATACACTTGTGCACCGGACACGAGGCCTTAAAAACCACATAGGCCCTCAGAGCCAGGCAGTGGGACCTGCCCTAAGTGGGGGCCGTGGGTCCCATGTTGTTTTGTACCAGAGGCCAGTCTTGCTGCCGGGCTTTGCTTAACTTGTACAGGGGTGGTGCGGCTAGTTACCCCAGCACACTGGTTGGCTTAGCATGGTACCAGCTTTCACCCTGTCCTATCTGGCGGGATAAAAATAGCACACGGTAAATACGCCTTAGGTGAAACGTGGAAATAGGACCACTGGTCCTGGATCCCAGGGATGGCTGTGATTCCCCAGTGTTGAGACTTCAGACACAGCTTGATTCTCACCTCTTGGTTTAAAGGAGTGCTAGAAAGAGGATCTGGGGATAAGTTCAAGATTTGTCTGTGAGAAAAATTAAGCTACCCTTTCGTTTTAAACTATTGCTTCATGCCCTATGCCTGATGACAACACTCCTTTCTTGATTGTCATGCTGGTGATCTAGGCAGACACATGACGATTTCCTGAGTTTAGCCCCAGGTTTTGGCGTTCTGTATGACACTATACCGACGTGAACAATATCGACATAAAATTATATTGCATTCAGTTCATTGCCAGCCACTACATCATCTTGCGGCATACTTTGCAAATGTCAACCAAACATGTTTTTAGCTCAAACAGATCAAAAGTTACTAAAAAGCGCTAATTGTGGTGGCGTTTAGTGATAGATGCTTTGCGAAGGTCAACTGGCCAGTATTTTGTGGCTGATTACTCTATTATGATGTCAATCGAATTATTAGAATTAAGGCGTGATAAAATGACAAAATAGAAAAACAATACTACCTTAGAATGCGTTGCAGTTTGCCACATAATTTTCCTTTTCTCACCTAGCTGTCCTTTTAGTGCATCCTTTTGTCAACCCTGCCACTTAATTTAGTCCTTTGTTGCCACATAATTCCAATGACCCCGACAATATGTGCTGTGGACCCAGGGTTGTACTATTAGACAATGCAGGGTAATTTGGAAGAATGAATGAGACCCACTTTAAATAATAATGTCTGCATATGTAGAACAGGTAATAGCCTAAGACAGACCCTACTACTGTAATACTTTGCAGAGCAAGCTTCCTAATGTCCAATCCATTGGCGACACAAAGTCTGAACTGGAAAGCATACTAAAGTCCCTCTATCAATAAACAATATGCCTGGAGAGCATCAACAGCAAATAGAAGGCACTAGGAAAACACGCCCTACAACCACCCACAGCGAATACCTAGCAGATCTTGTATCAATGATTCTACTTGGCCTATCAAGTTTCACAATCTACTGCATTCGTTTGAATCACATTTCTACATGGATGGCGCTAATATATTTCTTACAAAGTTCCCCCATCATTGATCCTCAACACTCATACTTTTCCCTTGTTTTCTGTGGAAACATGGACCCAACTCATCCTCCAAGTCAGAAGCTCGTTATTTTTTGATGTTAGATGGCAAATTAATACTATTAGCACATATTCGCATCTCTATCACGTGTGGCAGGTATCCTTGCCTTTCAGCATAACGAATCCTTCTCTTTTCATAAACAGGCTCAGTCAGTGGCCTATTCTTTTAGCTTGCTATTCTTCAACCATTTTACGGTTCTTTGCTTCCCTTTTCTAGATTACAACTCTTGCTGGCAGATTTTAGTTCCTTCTCTGCTAAACTACTGCTCATGTCTCTATGTTTCGCTTCTGACTTATTCTCCAAGTCCCTTACTAGTTCTCTGAACTCATCAATTTGTACTTTCTGTAATCTCGTTCCGTAATCTTCTGATATCACTCCTTCTTAGATCAACTGTGCTGACTTCTTATCTATGACTCCACTATCTTTGCCAACTATAGACATAGTTTTATTTAATGGTTCCTTCAGATCTAGGTTCTCCTGCGACTTCCTCTCAATATATTAATTAGTGCCTCTAAATCTTCCTTTATCAATCTCCTATCTTTCTCTAGACCAACATTCACCCCTTCCAGATTCTGCTCATTCATTCTTCTAGCAGTAAATCTCTAGAACACCCTGCCAGTTCATATCTGTCTCGCAGTTCGAAACTCAAATTTTGTGTCTATCTCTTTATTCCTGCATTCATTTAGAGTGTCCTGGTGCAATGATATAGTAATGAAGCACTGGCAATTTGTATTTTTTTTTATGTCCAATACCACCAGGTTTTCCCTGTTAGTGGTGCACAGAAAGAAATATATTAGGTCATCCCCTCTAAATAGGGCGGGAGGCCTGATGTCTTTACTTTTACAGTACAACGATTCCAAGAATTGCAGTGCACACCGCCTAAACATTTTCATTAATTTTGCCAATTTCCATCTTCAACTTTTATCCATTTGCGTGCCCCCTGGATAGCGTGATCTGCCCTGATGTCACGCGCTGATCAATACATCTTATGGAATGGAGCGAAGTTTCCCTCCAATACCAGGTGCACAGCTTCAATTGTGATTCTCACAGATTTTTTTCACCAGCTCTTGCGCTTTTGTAACTAATTATACCATGTACTCCAAAGTCTTTTTGAAACTTCATTTATTTTCTTTGCACTCGTGTGACACTTATATGTTTCAACAGCTTCTCATGCCACAGATATGCCCATCCGAGCCTTTGTCTGGGCACGCCAGAAAACATAATACATCCTCAGTTGCGAATTGTTGTTACCCAATGCATTTCGAGCTTAAAATTAGCCCTTCTTCAGGGGTTCACTACAAATGAAAAAATATTGCCATTAACATGTGGCTTCAAATCGCTATGTGCAACATTGAATCTATTTACATAGACACATTCAAACCATGTTCTCAGGTTGACCCTTGCACAGCTCTTTCCCTCTAAATACGTAGCAAAATGCTACCGCTATCTCGCTTGAAAACCCTTATCTCGACCTCCTTCACCCCTCATTTAAATCTTCCCTTTGATGGACTTCACATCCCACGCATAATCACCTGTCTTAACACCCTTGAATTTCCTTGTCAATACCCCGTTCTTTAACCATCTAAACGTAGCCCCAGTCTCTCATACCTTCGCAGCTTCTGCCCGTGTTTTTCTTTTCCGGATGGTTTCCTATGGAAAACAGTGCAGACTCTCCTTAATTAACTCAAAAACGTAGTCACGTCCTGAATTTAAATTTAACCTATCAACACCACCCTCTGATCGCCATGTAAACACTCACAACTACGTTCCCCATAATGCACTCCCTATGTTGTTTCACAGAGTCCTCATTCAGTATATTTTCATCATTAACCTTACTTCTCAAGCGATTTACTTCCTATACCTCGCCCACCCTGTTGTCGTTATTTGCTGTGGTTAAACTTAAATATTTCAATTCATCGTAAAACATAGATAACTAATGTGCGTCAAGTACAATGCAAAATTAAAAAGTTGTTATAATGACTGTCTTTCGCATAATGTTCAATTCCATAAACCGAATGATACCAACTGGTCAATAACAAAGTTGCTTTCATTTCTGAGGTGAGTTTCTCACAAGTGTGTGTCCTTTGAAGTTGATTTACCATTTTTCTCCGTGGGACATTATAACAACTTTTTAATTTTGCATTGTACTTGACGCACATTAGTTATCTATGTTTTACGATGAATTGAAATATTTAAGTTTAAGCACAGCAAATAACGACAACAGGGTGGGCGGGGTATAGGAGTAAATCGCTTGAGGAAGTAAGGTTAATGATGAAAAATATACTGAATGAGGACTCTGTGAAACAACATAGGGGTGCTTTATGGGGAACGTAGTTGTGAGTGTTTACATGGCGATCAGAGGGTGGTGTTGATAGGTTAAATTTAAATTCAAGGGCGTGACTACGTTTTTTGAGTTAATTACGGAGAGGTCTGCACTGTTTTCCATAGGGAACCATCCGGAAAAGAAAAACACGGGCAGAAGCTGCGAAGGTATGAGAGACTGGGGCTACGTTTAGATGGTTAAAGAACGGGGTATTGACAAGGAAATTCAAGGGTGTTAAGACAGGAGATTATGCGTGGGATGTGAAGTCCATCAAAGGGAAGATTTAAATGAGGGGTGAAGGAGGTCGAGATAAGGGTTTTCAAGCAAGATAGCAGTAGCATTTTGCTACGTATTTAGAGGGAAAGAGCTGTGCAAGGGTCAACCTGAGAACATGGTTTGAATGTGTCTATGTAAAAGATTCAATGTTGCACATAGCGGTTTGAAGCCACATGTTAATGGCAATATTTTTTCATTTGTGGTGAACCCTGAAGAAGGGCTAATTTTAAGCTCGAAATGCATTGGGTAACAACAATTCGCAACTGAGGATGTATTATGTTTTCTGGCGTGCCCAGACAAAGGCTCGGATGGGCATATCTGTGGCATGAGAAGCTGTTGAAACATATAAGTGTCACACGAGTGCAAAGAAAATAAATGAAGTTTCAAAAAGACTTTGGAGTACACTGTATAATTAGTTACAAAAGCGCAAGAGCTGGTGAAAAAACTCTGTGAGAATCACAATTGAAGCTTTACTTTTACAGTCCCATCTCCATCTGGCCACAAGAGTAAGTTTTCCGGCGGCCGAGGCAGTGGGGGCCCTGCTGTTGGAAAAGTGATGGTCTACTCAATTCATAATGGAGCAGGCTGACAAGGGTTTGATGAACATGGTACTCTGCCAGTTTTGTGGCAGAGTGCCCAGTCCACCAAACTTTAAATTTGCCCCTCAAGCTTGATTTTAGGGGCATTCAGTTGGAACCTGCCTTGCTTTGTTCTACTTAAGCCACACCTAGCCAGATTTTCATATTGCAGTGGACAACCAGTTTTCATACACAAAACCTGATCGACATCTTTATGTAAATTGGACAATGAACTTGCACAGGGTGAATTGCCATCACTGGTGCACTCACAAGTCAAAGAAATGTGAGGAGAGATGAAAAGCCCCAACCTGACAGGGAATACTGTGCCTGTCAGAAATGAGACCGGCCCATTGAAAGTGGTTTCTAGGCGCTGCCGCTGTGTGATCCAGACGGTAGAAACGCACAGGGTGGCCCACTCCATCACATGAAGGAGAGCTTGTGTGTAGGTTCAGCGCTGCTTGGTGACCCTTTCAACTGCCTTTAACAAGAGGTTAAAAATATCTAGGAGATGAGAGTCTTGGCCAGCCAGGAACAATCCCTCTCTGAAATTCAAGACAGCCTGGGTGTCAAGATGCAACTACACCCTCCAGCAGCTTACTCACCAATGGGAATCCTGCAAATGGTTGAAAATAACACGCCTTTCCTGGATTAATCATGGCTTTCCAATTGGAGGGGTTGCAATGCCTCATTTAATTACTATTAGAAGAGCGTATTTCTCAATTGAGATGTTGAAGATGAAGCAAGTCACATATGCGCACAGTAGACAAATCTGGAAAAAGACCCTTCCAGGGGCAGAGTGTAGAGTCCTTGGGCTTCACAGAAGACACAAGTGGTGCAGTGTCTTCAGTCACACTATCCTCTCCTATAAAGGACAGACGGTGGGACTTACAGTCATGGACAACTAGGGTTGTGAGGCAGTACAGAGAGATGCACCACAGTTTACCTATGGTTTATCAGTTACCTGGATATTATAGCGACAATCCATCTGGGAGAAACAAAGAGCTTGATATGGAATAATGCAAGGAAATTAATACAAAAGAGATCAAAAGCCTCTGTACCTTACAGAACAGCAGGCTAGAATCGTTTTCGACACAAACCGATTTTTTGAGACAAAACACAGTTCTAGCCATCAATATGGTAAGTCATCAACCTCTGCATGCATTTCCCTCCATTTTGCTTTAGCAGAAACTTTGCATCAAATCTTTGAATAAAAAATGAATATTATGAGGCAGCAGAAGACTGAACACTGCGTCTCTTCTTTGGCAACCAGCTTGTCTATCACACCGGGCCAATGGCCATGCTCTGGGAGCTATACCGTGAAGCATGCCATTAGCCTGCTTTTCATCAGTGATTCTCCCTTTGAGCTTTTAAGGTACAAATCGTATAGGTGTTGAAAACTTTCACCCACTTGGTATATGCCTTTACGAAGGAAATTATATCCTTAACCTCTACCCACATCATGGGAATACACCATGCCTTTGAAAACGCAGTGTCTTTCGCCAATAGTTAATTCAGCAAATGGCCTTCATCCTGAGTGGGTGGCAAATACAATTGAACTGAGTGTGGGATGTGACCTTCTGCTGGAAACAGTGCATGAGATCATATGAGACACTGGACGAGGCAGCAACTCAGATCAAAGTGTTAAGAAAGTGCAAAAGCAAGTTAATTACATCTCATTGTATCACACTGCAGGCAGAGGACAAGCACCATATCAAAATACATCTAAGTATGAATTCATCAAATCATTCATGGGCATAGTTTATCGATTAGACAAGACACTGCACATATGAGGTACTACGCACAATCAGATAATTCATCAGATAATCAGCAAGTGTATCAGGTAAAACCCTGCTCAAATGCACACTAAAACCAATTAACTAACCATGGTCAACCATGCTTTACCACGAAAATATATGACTAACCCTGGTTTGTCAGATACCATGCCAGGAAGGAGACCTAAAGAAACAATATACCAATTCACACAATGGATAAAAAAATCAGATGAAACAATAACTCACATTAGGTAAAACCATATTTGTCACCTGATTACATAATATGTATGTCCAACAGTAAAACGCCATTTTCTGATTGGTTAGTAAAGAAATGTGTTACTCACAGACGAAGCTATTTGAGAAGTCTCTGAATCGTTCTTGAGGTTTCGGTGGTATCCTTCCTCTTCAGGTCTTTCCTGGAGAATGTTGCTGAGAAGTGTGCTCTGAAGACTCTTCCATGCCATTTTATAAGCCTTGGGGATGAGGCATGTGGGGCCCTGATGAGCAGCAGGTGAGGGGAGTGTCTAGCGAAGTTCACAAAAAAAAGCTGCTATGGTCACCATAAACTGTACACTTGCTTTGAGTTGGCACCCAGCCAGGAGGGGGACAGAGCAGCACGTCACCCGTGATCTCAGCAGGGTGGGCATGCTGATGCCTCAGGTAGTGAGGAGGCATGGCTGCATACCACAGAAGGCAGGAGAGACTAATGGGCTTCTAGGTGGAGTCTGTGCGAAGCTTTCTTCAGTGTTCCACCTAATTTGCTTTTGTTGGTCGGTAGGAGCTAC